>CAJVPQ010003114.1:0-11875 GCA_910591825.1 Funneliformis caledonium
AGGTGAGCCGCTTCATCTATATAATTGTCAACATTATTGTTCTAAGCAATTGAATTACCCCACTTTCTGAAACTAAAATAAAAGTCATATTTAATACTTTATACTAATATAGACTTAAAACTAATTTTACTCATTTATAATTCACATTCTCTAATAAGTCTAAAAGTTCTCTGATAAAATACATATCCATTAACATTCCAAGTCTATTCTTCAAATTCTTGTAAAAGTTTGCAAAAAAAATATTTGCAGATATTTTATCATTCATAGACGTGACTTATACTAAGGGAGTTCACTGTTTATAATTTATTTGCAATTAATCTTACAAATATAGGTTCTTCTAATATTATATAGAATTAAAGTTTATCAATTTTTAGAATTATGAGATTCAAAATTCTATATAAATAGTTCAATTCTGATGATTATCTAATTGAGCTTACATGATTAATTTTTTTTTTAAATATCAGTCACTGAAAAATGTCACACACAGATTATTTTTATAATAAATTAATTTTGTATAATGATAATCCGCTCACTTCATTTTGTAATTAATTGTCAAATTTCTAATATACTATGTGTGTATAAATTATAAAATCTATAGATCATTATCTGTTCTATTAGTTTTTACTATTATTTTTTTATTTTAGTAATATTTTTTTTTTATATTTTACATAAAACTCTTATAAAAATAAGCTTTTTTTGAGATTGAATTTGAAAATAGATAAAATAAAACTTTTAGCAATAGTAATATGCAAATTACAAGAATAAAAAGTTTTTCTAAGTTTATAATGGTGGCTAATTAGGTAAATTTTTACGTAAAATGTAAGAAATCAAATTTTTACTATAATATTCATAATAAAAGCCTTTTTAAAGATAAAGATAAAAAAAAATCACAAAACTCTTTTTTTATTAATTATTAGTATATTTTTATATTTACGACTCTTTTAAATTATTACTTGTAATATTATTATGCTTATGCTAATTTTACTAATTTTCTCTTTAGACAGTTTGAAAATTATTTTTGGTAATTTGAGAGGTCTTATTCTTTCAGCTTGGAATTTTTTGGCTAAGATAGTTTTGTATAATGATTTTTGATTCTTAATAGTAAATACTTAATCACTGATTTACTTTTTATTATAATGCAAATAAACTATACTTGACAATTATGTGATTATGTTTCAAATTTTTATCTTAATCTTATGTTATGTGATTTGAGATTGACTAATAAAAAACAAGAATTTTTGTACAATAAAAATTAATTTTTTATTATATGCACATATAATTTCGTGTCAAATTCATGAAAAGATGAAAAAATTATTTATTAATAAAGTAAAGCTATAATTTAATTAATTTATTAATCCATTAATCTTTCAACGTTTTCAGGCAATCGTTGATATGATTTATATTTATTGACAACTTATTCAGCAGTTTTACCCTCCAGTCCTTTATTGTATGTATCTATATACCTTCATAACTTATGTGCAAACTTACAAATAGATGTTATAGGGATACTAATAAGAACTTCTGAAACTTTTTTCATTAAATTTGCAAAACTATAACTGTAAAGTCGTCTGGTCTCTCATTTTACAAAACTTCAGTATCGCTCTATAAAGTTATAATTACAATGAAATTTTGGGTAACATTTAAAAATATGTTCTGCTTTGATTATTGCTTCTTTTAATATTGACCATTGTTCTTGAAAATTAGGTTGCAATAATATTATTTTTCATGCATAACAGTTTAACCTCTCTGAATTGGCATTATCATGTTTCTCAGAATATTGCTTGCATGTTAGGCGGATTTCGTTTGCTGGTCAAAGATTGTGTTCTTTGAGTATTTGCTTGATACCCTTTGGTTGTTCTTTCAGTTGATGATTATCTAAAAATATCATTGACTGTACATATTTCTCATCATATTCATTAATATATCAACTATTACGCATCTTAGATTATATTCCTCTAGAACCTAAATTCATTTTTGTTGCAACAAGTGCATTAGCTACCATAACATTATGATTTATTAATTGATCAAAGCAAAAAATACCAACACTCTCAGGATGTAATATTTTGAATATAGGGATTGCTTGATGTACAAGCTAAGTAATAAGAAATTTTAATAATTTTTCTCTTAAATTTTACAATTCAATCTAGATCTATGAATAAGAAAAAATTCAAACCTGGTCTAACATATGTTCTGACTTCCAATACCCATCTGTTTATATAAATTAAAGAATAAAAGATTTTTTATTTCTAATATGTGGATTTGCTTGTAATTGTTTATTGAATAATTGTAACAATCTATGACATAGACAAAAAAAAGCTAAAACTATAATAGAACGTTCAATATATTTTGAATGTACAGCTCGAGACCCTAGTCACAGCAAATTTAGTATCCACTTTTTAAAATGTATCTACTCTCTAAAAAATAAAGTTATTTCTAAAGTACCATTGTACTTTAATGTATTTTATCTTTAGCTTTCAAATTACGATGAGATTTTTTAAATACAATCACCCCTTAAAAAGCTATTGTCAAATCTCCAGATGAAAAATTTTCTTAATTGTACATAGTAGATTTTTAAAATTTAGCACTAATAATATTTTCACATCTATTGCTTAAATGAGCTAAAAAATCATTTTTCTGAACTTAATTTTTTTTTGGAATTTTGTTATGCCACCACTTTCAAAACGTGAAAAACAAATAAAAAGTTTAGCGAAAGATAAACGAAAAAAAAATCAAAACTTTACTGTGCCTTTAGAAAATTCAGATATTGATGATAATTTGGAGTGGAAAAATGAGGAAGAAGTCATATGGAGAGACGATGAGTTGGATGAAAAGGCTGAAACTTTTGTTAAAGTTTTATTAAATAGAATGAAAAACTATGTGCCTCCTTTCTGAAAATCTGTTTATATTGAAAATTCCATTCGAACAAAAAAAAGAAAAAGAGCACAAGCTAAAAAACTTTTGGCTAAAAATGGTCAACCAATAACGAATTTTTTTAACCCATTTCAACTCCAACCTCATGCACTTAATGATCCCAATAAATCTGATCAGAAATCAAATCAATCTGATAATCAGGAATCTGAACATGAAGATCATTGCGAATATGGACAATTAATTAAATCTGTTGAAAAGGAATTAAAGCAAAGCAATCTTGATGGTGGTTATAAGCTAAGATTAATTGCTTTGTTGCAGTATCTAATGCTTGTTAACCATAAAGAGCCAAAAATTAAAGCAAGCCTCTGTATTGCACGGCAATTAAATAAAGGATCATATTTTGCACGTTGTCTTAGAGTATGGGAAAAATTAATAAGGAATGGTGAGACCATTCCAATTTCTAAATGGGAAAAACATTGCAAAATTCAAAGTTTACTTAATGACAAAGATATTCAAATTCAGATAGTAACATATTTACGTGAAAATAAATTTGAATTTTATATGGCTGATTTCATTGATTATATAAAGAATATTGTTTTCCGTCACTTGGAATTAAACAGGAAACAACAATAAGGTTTGAATTAAATAATTTATTTTACCAAGTGAAAATTTAATTAAATTCTTGAATTTAACACAAAAACTGCAAGAAAATGGCTTAAGAAAATTGGATTTGAGTTTAAACGATTTACTAAAGGTATTTATGTTGATGGCCATGAAAGTCCCAATGTAATTGAATATAGGTTAAAGTTTCTGAAACAAATGGCAAGGTAAAAACTTTTTAGTGGTTTTTTTATTTTAAAATAAATTCTTTTTTAATTGAATTGATTTTTATTAATCCAGTTATGAAAAATTAATGCCGAAATTTGATGATAATAATTTGGAAATTCAAATTAATCCTGATTTGCAAGAGAATGAACATTTGCATATTCTGGTAACGCATGACGAAACCACTTTTCATTCTAATGATGGAAGGCAATCTGGATGGGCACTACATGGAGAACAACCTCTTCGCAAAAAAGGAAGAGGAAGAGCTATTCATATTAGTGACTTTTTATGTGAAACAGTTAGATGATTACAATTAAATGAAGAACAAAAACTTTCAAAAAGTGCAAACAATATTCCATACGAAGCTAGAGTAATTATGAACCCAGGAATAAATAATGATAGTTGGTGGAACATCGAATTATTAGTTCAACAGGTAATTTGTTTCATTTTACTTTATTTTAATTATTTTTTTATTAACTTAATTTATTGGTTTCATAGGTTGTTGATCGTGCAATTCCAATATTTGAAATAACTCATCCCGGAGCTATTGCAATTTTCGTGTTTGATAATTCCACTTCTCATAATGCATTTAACTCTGATGCTCTTATTGTAAACTGTATGAATGTGGGATCAGGTGGAAAACAACTAAAAATGAGGAATACTGTCTTTAATGGTCAAGTCCAATTTATGAATTTTCCTGATGATTTTTCTGAAGAATCTCTTCGTGAAAAACCAAAAGGAATGAAACAAATTTTACATGAACGTAAATTATTAAGACTAGGTATAAAAGGCTTTGTAAAAATAAGAATTCATTGGATAATCAATGCTGTATACAACATATATTAGAAAATCAACCTGATTTTCTTGCTCAAAAATATATGATTCAAGAAATTATTGAACACAAAGGTCATAAAGTGATTTTTTATCCAAAATTTCATTGTGAACTTAATTACATTGAAATGTATTGGGGAGCTGCAAAACGTTATTCAAGAAATAATTTTGACTATACATAGAATGGATTGCAGCAAGTTGTTCCTATTGCGTTAAATCAAGTTTCTTTATTAGAAATAAGAGCATTTGCTAGAAAATCTTATAGATATATAGATGCATATAGAAATGGATTAAATGTAAAGCAAGCAGAATATGCTGTGAAAAAGTATAAAAGACATTGCATAATTCCCAATAACATACTTCATGATATTTTAATAAATTTTTAATTTTTCTAAAGTTGGCCAAAATTATAATAAATTCTTAATGCTAGCCAGAATCACGTGATTTTTTTAAAAAATAAATTTGGCACCTAATATTGAAAGTTGCTGCGACTAGGGGTCTCGAGCTGTAAAATATTCTCATCTTTTTCTATCTAAATTTTTTGTTATTCATCATTTGTATAAAAGTAACATTTGTCATGTATCACTTGCACTAATTCTTTCTTTCCTAATTCAAGTTGAGGCTCTAAAATGACATCTAACATATTACCATCAAAGTCTTTCATACATTTCTTATATTCAAATATTCTAATCAACCATTCTTTCCTATACTCTACCATATTTGATCTCTCGTATCCATCATAATAACTCCCTTTTTTTCATTATACTTGTATTCTCACTTATATATGTAATTTTGACAGATTTTCTCAGAAATCGTATCTTTTTTGATATGTCCTGTTAATTTTGGAAACACTGTTTCTTTAATATAAGTTTTTAGATATTTAGGAAAACGTGACTTTAGCGCTTACTATGTAACTATATAAGGCATTCTTCCTTAAAATTTTTATTATCTGCTAAGTTTTCTAATTTTGTGTGTTTTTTCTTGATAGTAAATAATAAGTTCTCCTGTTTGTATATAGTGAGTTTCCCATTTCTGAATATATCTTACTATACAGTTCCTTTTATTCCATATGATTTGTGCAATATTATTGCTAGTATTTATTTTATCTTGTCCATCTAATAAAAGCTAAATGAACCTGCAAATATTTAGATATTGTAAATAATTATAGATAAGGATTTCAGACTTTGATACAATACATTGCTAATCTATTTCTTTTAAACGTGTATGCAAATTATCAATGGAAAATAGAAAAATTTCTGAAAGTGGAAATGGTGATGGTAATGATGAAAATGAAAATAATCATGGTAGGGATGATTGTGATAGTTATCGTGATGAATGCAAAATTTCAGAACTTTTAAAAAATGTGTCAAGAGTTCTCATTTCTTTTACATCATCATCTAATTTTTTTTTTCTCTTTCTCTATATTGTAGTTCTTAAATTTCCAGTATATACTGCTCTGATACTACAACCAGTATCTTTACGTCAACAAAAAACTTCAGAGATAAGCCTTTTCTCTACTTCATTAAACTTTTTTAATTCTTCTTCTGTTTAATAGATAGTTTCATTCTCCGACTATTCTTCAACAATTTAATTTTTATTTTCAATAATTTCTATCTCTTCTATGATAGTTTTAACTTAATTTTAAAATACATAATATCCTTTTTTTTAGGTATTTTGCTAACTTATTTTTGGCGTTTTGTTTTATGTAACATTAATAAAGAGGCTTATCATAAGCCGATGGGTCCAATTTTCTCATTAACATGTGAAGATTTTGTCAAAAAGTAAAAGGATTTTCTCATGATCAGATGAATGTAACAATTCAGGTTAGCATTAAATTATCATAATTTTAGCACAAATTATAAAAATTTTGACCAATAATATCACTTTCACTGATTTGATTTGTTTCAAATATGAGCTAATCATATAAAAATCAATCAAATTTAAATGCTTATAATTTTTTATGTAGACCTTTTTTTGAAAATCTAACCAGTAATTTGATAGTATATATCTTAAAAAATAAAATTACCAATTTATTTTTCTTTAAAATTTATTTTTAAATTTTTAAAAAATTTTGAAGTATTACAATTTTATTGTTGAGTATAATTTACTTGTACCATAGCATTTGCATATGAAAAATTTTCTTGAATACTGACGAACATATGAGAATATTAAGGTCTATATTATTCAGGTTTAAAATGATCATATAAAAGTTTATAAGGATTAGATAAACTCCTTTTAAAGTAATCTTTGATTTCATAATCTGCATTTTCTATAATGTTTAACAGCTAGATCCATCTAATATAATATGTTACCTTTGAATTTATATTGTTGAGCGATGGCTGTATACATTTCTTCTGAGGATGCAAAATTAATAAATACGTATAGCTTTAAATGATATTATGTGTCACAAGGAATGAAGCAAGATTTAGCTTTGATGTTAGTTAAAAAATTATACAAGAATCTTTGAAATGTATTAAGAAATAGACCAGTAAACTTAAGTTCAAATTGTTAATGAAGAGTAGTTTATATAGGGTTTAAATTAGTTAGTTCAATTCTGAATGCAAATATAAAAGATTTTAATTGCATTACTATATTCATATATGATAAAGGCAATTTGTTAGGATCCTTTGATAATCATAAAAAAGCGGATGATTATACCAAATTTATAAAAGAAGTTTCTAACTGTATCAGATTTAAGAAAAAGGAGAATGTTTGATACTTTGATTATGTAACCTTTTTTAACATCAATTTTCACATTATTTAATGCTATTAACTTCATTTATTTATAGTATATATTACTAATTATAATATTCTTTTATTATTTATATTATATTAAAAAGTTTTTTATTATTATAAAATATTTGTATTTTATTGTTTTAATATATATTTTATTTAATAAATAAATAAATTTTAAATTGTACAGTCAACTCTTGTTATAACGAACTCTATGTCCTAAACCTCAACTTTGCTATAAGGCTATAGTGAAGAGTTTAAGAGATTTGATTGGCTAATTCGCTATAACAAGAGTATTTTTATTATATTTATTCAAAAAATTCATTATATCAAGAGTTCGCTATATCAAGGGTTGACTGTATAAAGTATAAATTTAGATAATATTATAATAAATTAATTATATAAAATATGTACTGTATGCATTATATACTTTTATGTATTACATATTATTAATATGTAAATTACTATAATATTATATTACATATCTTAAATTTTTAAAAGTTTACATATTGTAAACCTTTAAATTATTATGTATTATAAACTTATAAGGTATAAGATTTTGAAATATTTCATCTTGTAAAGTAACAAAGTATTCCATTTTGTAAGGTTTTAAAGTATTTTATCTTATAAGGTAATGAAGTATTTCATTTTATAAGGTTTTAAAGTATTTCATCTTATAAGGTAATAGATATTATATTTTGTAAGGTTTTGATAACCCTGTAGCCTTATGTAAAACTTACAAAATGTAAGGTTATGTAACCTTATATCTATCAAATTTTTTTGATATTATAATATGTCACATTTTACCTGCCCTATACAAGGTATCTGAATATTTTTACTTATAACTGTATATAAATATTCTTTATAATTAGAACTAACTAAAAAAAAAAATTTATTCTTTTTACAAAATAAATATCTAAGATTATGAATAATACTTTCAGTGTAATCTTTTATTTGTTTTAAATTTAATAAATGCAATTGATTTTGATCATATAGAAAATGTGTATAACAAACTTCAAAATTCTCAATTAAAAATTTTTTTGCTTTAACTTTTTTTTCATTTGCCATAATCATCTTAATTTTGTTTTAGAATTATATCATTAAATCTTACTATATAGTACGTCAATTATAATATATAGATTTAATTTTTTATCATTTTTTATTATATTAATTATTTCATCACATTCTTCTTCAGATTCTGTTTTAGAAAAATTACTTTCTACATCACTTATATCTTCCCAATTTTGTTATGCTAATATCTTTGCACTTGTAAGTATATTAAAATCTAATTCAAATAATGATTCTAATAATTTATAATTTCTACATCACCTAGACTTTCATATTCACTATAGTTCTCATATTTACTGTAAAAAATTTCGTTTTCATTCATTAAATCTTTCTTTAAATTCTCATATTCTAAGTTTTTCTCTAAACTCATTATAATAAAATTCAAATCTAGAAAAAAGAAGTTTTTTTTTTAATTTTTAAATGAAAAAAATACATTATATTTTACTAGTATACTTTAAAGTTTTTAAATTTCTTACTTTGTTTGACAAATACTAAGTTTTTCGTATCTTTTATTATTTTTAAGACTGAAATTATACTAATTTCCAGTAAAGATTGAATTTGAATAATAAAGAGTATTTGAAAAATTTTTTAATAGGATTATAGAAGCAGCCAATATGTTTGTTTTTTATTATTAAAGTTAGATTGATTATATTTTGTAAATGCAATGTTACATATGATATAAGTTTTTTTATTTTAATAAAATTTAGACTAGCATTACGAAATTGGCCGAAATTAAAGAAAATTTTGGCAAAAATTATAATTTATTAATTAGCGATTTTAACTGATCTAACCAAATTTAATAAACTTTAAATTATATATATAATATATTTGAAGATAATACTGCGCTAAAAATTTTATTGTATCAAACATATTAAAAAAAATTTGACTTTAATTTTTGTGACATTTTTAGTAACTGATATTAATTTCTATGAGTATCATTAGATTTTTTAAAATTAATCTTTTCTTAAAATTTTTTCAAAAATTCAAAAATCTATTAATGCCTTCTTCAAATACTTTTCAAAATTCTTCTCAAAAGAGAGCTAAATATATGAAAACTTTTCACATATCTCAAAGAAATAAACTTCAAAAAGCTACTGAACTACAAGTTTAAGCACAAGAAGAAGAAAGGAAAAGACTAATAATAGCAGAAATCTTGCTCATATAACTTTTGATCAATCTGATCATGAAGAATTATTAAGGTAATAAATAAATACACAAAGCTGAAAACTTTTGTCAAAAGGATGCATTTTTAGAATAGTGGTTATTTTATAAAGATTTGTAAGAAGGTTGAGTATTAACTTCAGTTGGTTAGTCTGAATGGTAGTTAGAATATCTATTTTTACTTAGACTTTTTCTTAGAATTTTTCTTCGCTAGTAGTTCATTAGATTAGGCTGGTAATTATAGTTGGATTGTATATTTATCAATTATTTTATAAATAAAATTATATATTTAGTGACTTGATTACATTGATCTAATTTTTCTTCATGATATACTTAATCTCTTTCTATATCAGAAAAGTTCATTAAAATCTAATATTTAAGAAATCTACCATAATAAATCTAAAATTAGCTTTTAATCAACTGATTAACTTTCTTATACATAAATTACGTAAATATTAAAAGTAATTTCTTTTTTCAGAAAAACTAACATTTTCATATTCTTTGATTTTCTGATATATATAATCCATTTCTTGTCTGAGGAGTATGACAGTATGTTTGACCTTATTTAATATGACTACAGCATATTAACACTTTTGTCTTCTTTCTTCAACTGTACTATAAGTTCTTAAAATATGAGTTTTTCTTACTTAGAACTGATTATTACAGCTTCTATTATCCTATATCAATATGTAGCCTTTTGGAATATTATTAAGTTCATTAAGCTAACCTTTTAGTGAACTGGTACTCGCTGATCAAAAATGCTCAACTTCACATTTTTAATGTGTTTTCTTTCTCTATTAAGGCTACAGATTCTTATCAAGAAATTTAAGAAATTCGTCAAGAAAACTTTGCATTAAGAGAATAATTATCAATTTCTTCAAATCAAAATACTGAACTTTCTGCTGAATGTGAACGTTTAAAAAATGAACTAACTAATATTTCTTCTTTTTTGATTCATCAAGAAAGTAGGATTCACACGCTTAAAAAAGTATATAGAAAAGTTACTTATCCTTTGAGAAGTAAATCATCAAGAAAGTAGAATTCAAAATGTTAACATATTCCTAATCTTTTTGTGTTTTATTTCTGTACTTGATAAAATAGGATAAAATTCAATATCAATAAAGTTAAATGTATTATATACAGGGGGGTGAAATAAATATTGAATAATTTTTATTTGATGTTTATTTATATTTATTTGCTACAGTAAATTCGTATAATATATTTAATATTTAGTATGACCTCCTTTAGCAAAAATAACTGCATAAATTTGAGAAGGCATTGAATTAATAAGTTTTCGATATATTTCTTTAGGAATCGACTTCCATTCTTCAATAACTATTTTTTCTAACTCTTGAATGTAATATTTATTGGGTTTGCAAATTTTATTGGTAATAGTGATGGTTATTATTATATTTATTTAATCTCTTATAATTCAAAAAAAACAATAAATTATATATATTTCAATACTAATATTCTCAATGTCAAAATTTAACAAAAAAATCTTGAAAATATTAGAAACCTGAATGCTAAAGAGATTATAAATCAATAAAAAGATTTGATTGTGATAATACTTTTCAAATTACTATAAATATATTAATCAATTGTATACATATTTATCTTAAGCATGAAATTCTTCACCAATAATCTGAAAGAAATTATATTACTGAAAAAGTTAAAACAAAAATTAAAGAAAATCTTTATTTAACTCCAAGTAATATTTATAATATATTAGAACAAAATCATCCTGAAATAACACAAAAGCAAGTTCATACATAATGAGCAATATTTATTTAAAAAGAGTTTATTCAAGATATTAATCAAATAAAATCATTAAAATTCTTTTAGAAGAATATAATTATCAAATTATTATGTCTAATAATGATAATAGAGTCAATTTCTTAGATTTTTTTATACCATTTTTTGAAAAACACAAAAAAATAAAAAGATATTTGTAGATGTAACCTATAAAACAAATAGATGAGGATATGAACTTTATTTAATAATTAGTTAATATGATAGTGCAGATTTTGTATTAGCATATTTATTTATTAAAGAAAACAAACAAGATGAAGAATGAATAGAAATTCTGACTAATTTTTTTAAAATATTATTACATTTAGAAATATATTAACTTGTTTATTTACTTACAGATAAAGATTTTACTCAAATCTTTATAGTAAAACAAATATGACTGAATATCAAAATATAACTTTATTATTAGTATTTTAAAAAAAGCATTTAAAAAATGATTAGCAGATAATATTCAACTTAAAAAAATATCTTATAGTTCTTATAATATACAGGGGGGCGAAATAAATATTGAATAATTTTTTCGCGAAGATTTATTACATCAATTTTATATGAAAATTTATTAATTAAAGCTAAA
>CAJVPQ010003115.1:0-11875 GCA_910591825.1 Funneliformis caledonium
AATCTTTTTTTCCCAAAAGGGTAATTTACCTTACTTCTAAAATATAAATATGTCTGGGTATTATATATGGCAAATATCCTAGGTACTTTATAAACTTTATACTCCTCTTATACACAGTATTCCTACTGTATCCTCCTGTATAATATACCCTGAGTATAGCCTTCAACTTCCTAAAATTTGTATCATACTTAGGGTATTATGGCCCCGTTATACGATAGTTTAAATAAAATAATGAATTAAATGAATTAAATGAAGTCAATAATGAATGGCGTAATAAGATCTATTTCATAATAAATTAGACTACCAAAATTTGGAAATAAGTTATGTAGATCATTTAATTATGTAATTTGCTATAGTATTGCAAATCATTTTAATATAACACAAAATGGATTATCCTTTTGCAACCTTGCAGATCATTTTTGCACATGAAGGATTAGTGATCCTGGCTTAATCTGTAAAGTGCGAGTTCTTATTGTAGATTACACTGCGATAGTCACAGGTTTAGCCTCAGCTGAGATATAAAACTAGATGATTTTCATAAGAATTTCATATGTAACTGAACACGTAAGCATTTAGACTAATAAATGTTAGATACTAGTTGATCGATCTATCGATTGACATTAACCATACTTAAATACTTGGTTTGAAGAACATGTGAATGCAAATGAAAACAGAGATTGACAGAAACTTGACCTTTGCTGACAAGTCTGTAATGGATACTGTTTCACATCTTCAAATTCAGAGACCCTTACACAAGTAAGAAAGTGATTAACCAGTAATTAGTAGATTAGGTACCTCCTTCAGATAAGCTATGGCGATAATAGACTGCATTGCATGCTACAGCACTATCTAATCAAACTACTACTAGAGTAGAGGCTAGGTTCAATTTTCAGGTGAATTTGACATTATGAGTACAAAACTACAATCTATGTAAAAGACCTGATCCTATGATCTCGGTAGTCATCAATAGGGTAAAACCCTATAAATTATATTGGTAAAAATAGGGTATGTCAAGCTTTATGGTTGAAGTGAACCCTCTATCCAAAGGTGATAGTACTAATAGTCTAGTGAGCCTATGATTGCAGGTATAGCTGTTACAGGTGGTCTATACTAAATGGCAAACTGTTGAGATGTACTTCTAGTGCTGGGTTATTATATCCTTTAACTAAGGATCAGAGACATAAAAGGGTCATGTTGAGGATAATATTTACTTAGTATATAGGTATTCCTCTTAATATTCTCTTAAGCTGTCACACATTAATAGGAAAAAAAAAATTATTTTTGCACATAAGAAAACTTTTCTTCTCTTTCTTCAAAACCACAAAAAATGAGAAAAGAAAAAAATTAAAATTTTTCACAAAAAAATAACTGCAACTTGCAAAGTCACCCTAGATCATCAACAAAAAATAAAGAAGAACCTTCACAAAAGAAAACTATGACCGGCAGGTGCAACCAAATGGATGAAACTCCAGCAGAACCTTCAAAAGTTATAATCACTACCAATATATTATCAGCTGGTGATATAAGCATCAATCAACAAGTTACAGCTGTCCTAACTGAAGCAAAACAACCCTTTGAATATAGTAAAGGCCTTGATTCCTTGAATATAAAAATATACAAGAAACCTCTTTCACCAACAACTTGTCTGTTTAAAAACTAAAGGATAGTGAAATGATAGCCTTCGGTAATAGCAATATCATGGATGAAGACCAAGCCTTTGATACATCTGAAAATATGCTAAATGATAAAGATACCAACAAAAATACTATTACTTTTGAAAGAGTTAGAGATACTACCACCTTTTATATTTACTGCACTGCAAAAACTTTCCTCTCCAATAAATCTTTTTATGAAAAAACTAATAAAGCTTGCAAATTGTTCAATGGTGCAAAATACTCAACATTCATTAGTGCATCAGTAAAACAAGATCCCAACAATAAACGTTAAAAATTATCTGATTAGGATTTACAATATGCGAGAATGCAAATTATGCAATTACTGCTAAAATTTTTAATATGAAAATAGTCATATTTAAACCTTTTGTTACACTCGCTCCATTTAAATTTGACCTGAGTTTATCGATTAAAATAACTAAAATCTCCATTTCCACTTCTGAACAGATCATCAGATCAACTTTTTCCTGATTTAGTATGATCATCAAATGCTCAATGATGATAAAAAACCTTTGGCAACAAGCAACCATTTCATACGTACCTGAGGTAGATCTATCCTTTTTCAACACTCACACTGGCATCTTTGTTTTAAAAGATATGGTTAAAGTATATTTGTGCTCTTCACCTAATGATGAAATTAGAGCTAGATCCTAATTTATCCTGAAACTTACTAATCTTCTAAAAGACACAACAGGTTGAGAATTAGAACTAATTAGAAAGGCTATAAATGCAGCCACCTGGGTGATTCCCAAAGTCAGATTAAACTACAGAAACCTTTAATATGCCTTTATGCACTTCTGTAATAAAGAGGACATGGAAGCCGTAAAAAATGAAGATCTGATTAATTTTAATAATTGAAAACTTATATGAACTGCATTAGATACTAACTTATGCGTCTACTATTCCATTCCAGATCATGATTCACGTAACTGCAGAAAAGAAGATCTACCTCAAGGATAGACAAACTCAAAACTTGTATCAAAGATTTAAACCTGCACAATTTAAAAATTATTCAGCACCTGCATTGCATCCTAAAGTTACCTTCATTCATGACTAAGACATAATGTTTGATCCTAATAATCCAAGATCATTTGCTAATAAAACTAAAGGTGTTAAACCTACGGTTACCCTGATTCAACTCCTTCCAATAACAACATAAAACTTAAACAAACATCCTTTGATAAATCAATTCATGCCTACAAATCATAGTCTGAACAGATGGAAGAGGAAAATACCTTGTATAGATCGACTAAAATACTTGCGCATAAATTAACTGATACACAGAGGATCTTAAACAAACTAGATGCTATTACTGCAACATTAGCTATGCTTCATAATGATCTTGCCTTCTCAATACACTGTCTAGATGAAGTTAAAAAACACTTAACATTTTTACTTTTACTCCAAAGAAAGCTGCAGAACTCAATGAAACTAATAAAGCAGAAGGCGCTATGGATACTGATACCATTTATGAACCTGAAGTAGACACCTCAGATTCTAAAGTGACTGAACACAAAAAACATATTGCTTTGCTATACAAAGAAAATGATGAATTATGCGTTCATCATAAAGTTACTGTTAAAAAACTCAATGTTGCTCTCCGAGTTGTGGCCAGTATTCAGAATATGATGTTTGACGAAACTCATTCCAATCACAAAGTTCCAATTCCAAACTCAATTTACCTAGTGCTATTAACACTCTAGAAGATGGTACAAAGGTCCTAGCTCCTGATTTATTTTTTAAATAATCATGATCTCATAACCATATAATACAAAAACAGTACCTTTCGCCCTTAACATTACAACTCATAATACTCATTCTTTTACTCTACTATATAAACAATAAATTCTTTTTAATCTTTATACCTTTCACAAATTAGATATTATCATTTTACAAGAAATGAACTTTAAGAATCTATCTCACATACATTTCTTAAAACCCATTTATTCTAATAAATTTGTCTCCTTTTTTAACACAAATCCTCCTCTCAAAGCATGGGCTTCAGAGTTGATTTTTTTGTTAAAAAACATTTGATTGATCACGTGTTTCACCACACATCCTTTTATCATCGCATATATTCACTTGATTTTCAATTCAAAAATAAAGCTAAACTTTGTATTATCAACATTTATGTTTCTAGCTCGAATATTCAACTACTTACAGAAAAACAGTAGAGCTTATAAATGATGCTTACCGAAAAGACTCTTTAGTGATCCTTCTTGGAGATTTTAATGCTAATCCATCAAGAGTACATAATCTCACAAACTCAAAGAAATTTTTTTAGTTGCTCAATAACCTACATCTGATAAATAACTTAGATCTAATCAAAAATCAAAAGTCAATCCATGAGATCACCACCTACATGACTAATACAGGCTGTTCTACTATTGATCACATTTTTATTCACTCGACTCTTATCCCTGACCTTGTGGATTAAGTAGTTATCAGAGTTGATAATGATATATCTGATCATGCTATAGTTTATGCTACGATCTCATTAACATTAATTAATCCATTATTTGTATAACAGTCAACAATGAAAAAATTAGTCTTTCTATATCAGGATATGTCTGATGATGATTGGAATGCTTTTGGTACCTCTGTAGATCATAGATATAAGAATACTAGATTAAGTCTTCTTATGACAGATGACATTCACACTATTCATCATCTTAATTTTTATTGAAATCTATTATAAAAATTGATTGATGCTGCTACTAAAACAATCCCCAACAAATATACTTTACACCATGCTCATAACTTAAGATCACCCATCCTCAAGTTGATATATAAACACATCAAATTAATACAAAAAGCTCTGCAAATTATGTAACAAATGTATCGCCTAGAATGTTGTTAATCTTAAATGGATTATTCTTTATAACCTTCGCAAAATACTTACAATAGCTGCTAAGCTTAACGAAGCTAGTTCAAAATAAAAACTATTAATGAAGCCATCGAACGTTAATATGCTAACATGATTAATAATCAGAAATCCATGTTCAATTCATTACTAGAAAGATCTCGTAATACTATTCTTTTAGATAAATATATAAATAACAGTAGCACAGACAAAGAACTTCTCACAGACCCAAAGAGGTTCAAAAAGAAATAGCACATTATAATAAACTTATAATACTCTAATCTACTGCTTTCTGAGATATAGGAATAGGTGTACACCTTCAATGTATCAATTGATCCTGAAATTTACAATTCGTTAATGCAATCCTATCCAAAGAAGAATGGAATAATATAATTAGGGCGCTCCCTAATGATAAAGCCCCTAGACCATCAAAAATATTAAATGAAATGTTAAAACACCTTTGACCCCTTTTCATCAAGATGTCTTTGGTTCATTATTTGCAGATGTCTCGCTTTCAATCTATCACTAAGCAGATGGAATTTATCCTTGTCTATCCCATTTCTAAATCTAAACCTTAGGAATATAAACTTACAAATACCTGTTTGATCACTTGTTAAAATGCCTACAGAAAACACTCACTAAATTAATAAATGGTCAACTGTTGACAATCTTGTCTGCTAACAATGTTTTAAAGGGAAATAATTTTGCCAGCCTCTCTTGTAGAAGCACTTTTGAACCAATTCATATTTTTGACAACATCAAATATAATACTTCATTCCACTGCAATAACCTGTAGGTACTTTTCTAAGAATATGTTAAAGGCTTATGATCATATTAACATCACCATGTTAATTAGAGCTTTAAGTCATTTGTGCATCTCAAAGGCATTCATTAGATTTTTAATTTCAATCTTTCTTCCTCATTTTAACCAAGTCTTTACTACATATGGTAATACTAATACCTATTTAGTTCTCTCAGGAATTGACCAAAGAGAGATTATTTCTCCCATTCTATGGTACATATATTATGATCTCTTATTGTATTTTATACAAAATTTACCCTATGGCTACATCTAACATATTAACTGAAGAGCTGACATTACTAAACGAGAAATACAAAGTTTTTTAAATCATGTTTCTGCCCTCATTTATATGGATGATACACTTTGGATAGCTGATTTTCAAATTGATCTTTAATATATAATGACTATTACAGATTCGTTCTACACTCTGAATAGTATACAAGTCAACTGGAAAAAATTAGTGCTGATGATCAATAATAAGAACTCTAATCCTGTTAATTTTAAATTTAATAATAAAGATATTTGACTTTCTCCATTTTATCATAAAAAGTCTACAATATACTTAGGAGTATAAGTATTCTTCTTTAGCAATAACCAATTCGTTGTCAACCAAATTTAAGATGAATTCAAAAGAACTATAAATATACGTAATAAGAAAAAGTTGACTGCTAAATATATGATCACAATATTCAATATAGTAGTAATCCTTCATATACTGTATAAAACTAAACTCATGTTTATTTCTTGTTCTACTTATATCATTCTGATGATATCCTTTAGAACTTTTTTCAAAAAGAAATTAGGTCTTTCAAGATTCGTATTAGCATCAGTAATACATTCAACCTTTGAGTACAATCTTGCATACTTTTATGATAAACAAATGCAAGCAAAATCATCTGATCTCTTAAAGATGATCAATGACATCAAAATTCTTGGGTCAACATCACATCTACATAATTTGCAACTTCAATTATTTAAATGGTTACCTTTATCCCTTTAACCAATTGGCCTTATGATGATACAAAACTCTTTAAAGA
This sequence comes from Funneliformis caledonium, assembly GCA_910591825.1. Lineage (NCBI taxonomy): Eukaryota > Fungi > Glomeromycota > Glomeromycetes > Glomerales > Glomeraceae > Funneliformis > Funneliformis caledonium. The sequence goes on from CAJVPQ010003115.1 coordinate 6,376, forward strand.
ATAGTGGTCTTGCTTTCTATCTGCTGCAAAATATAATAGTCTTCACTTTCAATAATATATTGATAAAGACTACAACTTAAGACAAATTAAAGAAGGCTCTACTTCTATTCACATTTCCTTACCCAAAAATTTTACTAGCAAAATGTCTTGCAATTATGTTTACTATCAATTTTATATATTGACCAATTCTTAACGATGGATGGTCTCAATTTATTCACAGCTTTTAATCTTAATATGATCTATAACTCAGTATTCTATAGTTCTATATAGTTTAACTAACTGGAATCAAAAATTTTGATCAACACATCCACTAGACAATTGTCTAATAGATGCCTTTCTTATGTATTTCTGATTAAAACATTAACACAACCATTCACATTTATAACGTCTCCAACTAATCCAACTTTCATAGTTATTTTGATCCAATTATTACATAACCTTTATTTTAAGAAAAGTTATCAAAGAGGAAGATATAATCATTTACAGTTCCCGTCAAAAGTAATGGCGGACAGTTTTTTTAACCTAATACATGTAATTTATTATCAAATATAGGTAAAATTTTTTTTAAAATAAAGATAAAAATAATATTTATAAATTTTATTAGATAATTAATATGTAGTGTATCTTCTATTTGCATCAATATATGCTTGAATTCGATTATTATGCTATTAATATAGTTAAGTAATATTGAATTATTAAGATTATCCCATTTCTTCATTAAAAAAAAATTTCATTTGAAATTTTTTTTATGCAACTAATATTTTTAATATTTTACTCAATTTTTTTTAAAAAAACAGCCCAAATATTATACATTCCTATTCCAAAGGAACTTTATGACTTCGCAGTTCACTTTAATAGATGTTGATGGTATTGTGATTTTAGTAAGTAATAAAAAAGTTCAAAAGGGTTTTAATTTTTTTTTTTTTATTGTTTATTTAATATAAATATTCCATTATCTAATTTGGTCTAATAAACAATGAGTCAAATTAGGATAACGGAGTTGCTGTAGTCTACATAAGAAGCAATGCCCCAACCACCATTACTTTTGATGAGGATTGTACACATAACACTATCTATCAACTCAATCAAAATATAACTGAATGCTTATTGCTCCTTGTACTAGATGTAATATTTTTGATCACTCTGCTTTTATCCTATACAAAGATATATTTTCTGCACTATCAAACTACTGAAGACATATTATTCTATATTTAAAGTATTTCACAAATCTCATGAGAGATAGTGGTATAGCCTTTTCTACCTTGCACTTCAAGAATTAGCTTTATCAACCTTAACCTTTCCTTTATCAATATTTAATTAAACCTTTGCCTAATTTAATGATTCTTCTCTTTGACCAAACTTCAATCAATAGATTAGATCAACTTAAAATACAATTTACTAATACTGATTTTCTTCAATTTTATACAGATGATTCTTTTATATCCTTAGGATCTTCTAATTGCTAGATGATTATCATGTGATTATAGACTGACTAGAATTGACCTTTACTCTTATATCATATTCTCTCTCCTCAACATTGGCAGAGATAGTTGCTATCCTCGCTATTATCTATACGTCAACACACAATGCTAACATTAAAATCTGTACTGATTCGCAAGCTGCAATCATATCATATAATAAGATTACCAAGCTCTGCGAGGTTTCCTCTCTCTCAATCCTGCATTCAAGATTTCTTATTTTTATATTTAAATAACTATGTTGTATCTCATAGTCAGTGATATACATTTTTGATATCCCAGAGATTTGTTGTTCCAGCTATATGTTTCAACCTCTCTCACACTATGCCTCAAATGTCTTATCTATCCCATTTATGTCCCATCAGCGTCCCATTAGTATATCATGACAAAACTACTCATAGCTACACACAATATCAAATTAATACTTACCAAAGTCAAAATCTACGAAAATGATCAATTTAACAATTAAGTTGACTTCTTAGCTAAACAAGTTACTAGTACTCATATATACATCAATAATAAACACTTGGATCCTAAATATATTTATGTTATAATAGCACACCAATTATTATACCTTCCCATTTATTTATCAAACATCTACAATAAGCCTTTTAGGCTGAAGCTTTTTTGACTCTTTCACATTTTATTAAATATAAAAATTTTAATATTGATTTGTAAACCTTGTTTTATGTTCTTAATAACTCAAAAAATGTTAGGGTCACATCATTTGACGCTTGTAAAAGAAAACAGTTCAAATTCAAATTGCTTTTACAACTACTCCCCACTATGACAATAATGAATGCTCAATATTCTCAAACTTATGTCTCAAAAACTGTTTCCATTATATCTCAGTTACTGAAGACTTTGATAACATTTAGATTTATCCTAACAATACTAAACTTCTTAAGACCATTATTCTTGAGCACAAATATTCATTTATGTTTCACTTAAAAGAATTTAATAACCTAATAATGATACACCTATCATCTATGTGAATCAGTCTCCAATATGAGATTACAACTCATCGATCTTTTAAAAGTGATAATTCCTTCATCTTTTACATCATCAATCAATGCTATCATAATAAACAAACAACTCACCCTTGGGCTACTATCATCCCTATTTGATGATACATTTTCATCAGTCTATAATATCTGACTGGAAAGATGTAATTTATTATATATGAAAAACGTCAAACAATATCAAAGATGACTTCACTGTAGCCTGGGTTTCCTTTGGTTTCCCTCGTTCAGTACAAACATCCCTAATCATTCTCTCATCATTCATAGTGGCTATCGTCTATAATACTCACTGGTCAAATTTCTGGTACAGCAGTAACCACACTCTTCCTTCTAGACATTTGATATCTGTATTTTAGTTTAGATTAGTTTTTTTTTCTTTTCTGATGTAAGTTTAGTTTAGTAAAGTGCAAAATTGGTATTAATAAAGTAGTTTAATTTACTAGATTAGTTTATAAATATTTTTGTACAGATCCCCGTCAAAAGTCTCTGGACATTTTTTGGCTCAATATAAAACTTGGAATTTTTAAATTTTATTAAAAAATATTTATTAAAATATTTATTAAAATATGATATGCTACACATTTAGTACTAAATAATTAGTACTTAGTTAGGCCTCCATTTGCTTCAATCATAGCCTGAATTTACTGCGACATACTATCAACCAAATTTTTGATAGTTTGTATCAGAATTTGTTTCCATACCCTTATAACATGTTGATCGAGTTGAGCAAGGTTAAAAGGTAATTTTTTCCTTTCACAGATGTTCTTCTTGACTTTAGCCTATAGATTTTTAATAGGATTGAGATTTGGACTTTGAGCAGGCTATGGAATTATGCGCAGACTATTTTCTGCATGAAACTTCTTTGCAAGTTTCGTTTTGTGAAGGCAAGTATTATCTTCTTGGAATATACTATCACAGTTTGAAAATACATATCTTATAGTTGGCATGACACACTTGTGAAGAATGGTAACATGTGTAACACTAGTGACTGTTCTAGATAATAGAATAATTGGTCCTAAGCCTCATCTTGAAAAGCACCCCCAAAATATTCGGCTAGGGCTATGTTTTATTGTAGCAGAAATATAAGAAATGTTCTATTTTTCATGAGGTTCACGTCATACTCAACTACATTAGCTTTGTTGGAATTGTGAAAAGGTAGATTCATCACTCCACATGATCTTTGACCAATTATCCTTTGTCTAACTTTGGTATTTCAAACACCATACAAGACATATCTCAACATTTGCTGGTGTGATTAAAGGCTTTTGTTGAGCAATACAATTATTTAATCCAGCTGCACGAAGTATCTAACCAATAGTGTGAGTTAAAATATCTTAGCTGGTCAGTTTTTGCCAGAGTTGTCATACTTCTGCAATGCATAAGTGATGATTTTTTCTTTATCGTTAGTGACAATTCACTTAAGCCAGCTTTACCTCAAAACTTTAATTAAGGGTGATTGACCAAAACGAGGCTTTGAATTAATGGTTTCAGAGTTATTCATTCTTTTTAAAGTGTCAAAAACTGTTGACTTTCCATAACCGATAGTTGCAGTAATTATTTGATAATTATCACCGCATTGATAGCAAAAAATTATGTCACTGCATTATTCTATTGTTAATTCTTTGAACATTTTTATTATTTTAAAAAAGATAAAATTTTATTTTGATCTAAAATCAAAATAAACAAATCAAACACATTTATTTAGTTTGATTCAAGTAAACAATTCAGAATATTATATAATCGCAATTTTATACAGTCATATGATGTAATCAGTATAAAAAAGCCTCTAAAAGATGATATCTGAAAACTTTTTGCGGGGGTCTGTATTTTCTGTTTTATTTTATTTTCTTGTAAATTCATAAATATTAATAAAGATCATGTAAGACTGTCACATTTATAAAAAAAAATCATTTTTGCACATCATTTTTAGGTGTAACAATATTCTAAATAATTATAAGTAAATATGACCTTATAAAGTTAAAATCAGAAGTAAGCAAGTTACTATTATTTTGATATATTTATGATTGCTTTTTGCTGTTCAAAGATTTGTAATAATATGAATTTGATGTAACTGTATATTTAAGTAAATTGATAAGCTAATCTTTGCTTTAAATATATGTTTTATAATTAAATTCTTTGTGATTTTTTTACAGGAAATTGCAAATCTAGGTTCATAAGTGTGAATAAATTCGTGAAAAACATCATTTTTAAGAATATATAAAGATTATATAAATTTAATAATAAAAACTATTAAAAGACGTACAAGTATTTACTGCTAAGCTTTATTATATTAGTAATTTATTATTTGCCTTTGATCTTATTTTAGCAAATATAAAATTTAAATATTTTTAGATTATGAATATTTATAAATTTAATTATATAATATAGTCAACTCATAATATAGCAAACTTTTGATATAATAAATTTTTTAAACAAATATAATAAAAATATTCTTGTTATAGTAAATTAGCAATCAAATCTCTTAAAATCTTTACTATAGCCTTATATTTAAGATTTAGAATATAGAATTTGTTATAACAAGAGTTGACTGTATATGCAAATTTTTTATAAACTTACCTCATCATTTGTATCTAAATGTTCTAAAAAATTAAATTTTGTTATTTGATACTTATCTCATAAATAATAGGATAGATTTAAAGTTTGATCCACCTTTTTGACTATATAAATAAGATTTTTACTAGTATGATCACAAATTATACAATAAGTTATATCATTTTTATTTAGATCTTTACAAAAAAATAGAAAATATAACTTCTATTACTTCTTTCTAATAGCTTATTATTATCTGAAGGTATAACACCAAATTATTTTTATATTTTTTATATTTATTAATAATGTTTATAGATAAATGTATAAGTATAGATTTAGTGTTAAACATTGTAACTTGAAAAAGAAGTCAAGAGGATAATTATTTTTAAAAGTTTACATTTAAATTTAAGAGATTATATTGAATAAAAAGTCATAAATAATTTTTTTCTT
>CAJVPQ010003116.1:0-11874 GCA_910591825.1 Funneliformis caledonium
GTAAGATTTTAAAATATTTATTAAAGAAATAAATTTGCATCAAATCCATTGCGGGATGTATATCCTACACATTTCATTATAATATTGGATTAACTACTCGTTGACGAATCACTTTGTTGTAACTGATTAATTAAAATTTTATTTCCGATTCATTGGGTTAAGTGCTTTAGAACTCCCAGCAATGAGATCGCCTCGGGGTGAGTATATGGAAAACCGGTACGGTACGATTCGCCAGACCAGTACGGTACTGGTCTGGCGAATCGTACCGTACCGGTTTTCTATCTAACCCCTCGGGGTGTAGCAATCGTTCGATTTCGATCAAATGTTGCGCCTCTTTATGTTCGCGCTAGTTGTAAATCATTTTCATATAATTTTTTGCACTTTCTTATTTTATTTTATATCATTTTCATATTTAGCTTTCATTTTTTTTTTTTACTTTTCGGTTCGATCGTTTTGAGGATATTTCAATAGTTTAGTGTCTAAGCTAATTTGAGAAAAATCTTATTTCAGGATAAAAAATTAATACTTTATTAATGAGAGGTGGAAGAAGTTCAAGTAGGGTCTAAGTCATGGACGCAGCAGAAGTCCTGACATAATCTAAGAACATATCAGTAACCAATAGAACTCCGGTAACAAAAACTCCTGAAAAGAAATGATAGGAATGTAAGAAGTGATAGACGTAGGAGTATCTAAGTAGAAGCATTAATAGAACTCCAACTCCTGAAAAAAAAAAAAATTATAGAAATTAAGAAGTGATAGACGTAGAAGTCCAAGCCGGAATCCAAGTAGAAGCATTAGCAGAATTCCGGTAATAAAAACTCCTGAAAAAAATAATATGATCGTAAGAAATGATAGATGCAGAAGACCAAGTCGGAGCCCAAGTAGAAACGTTGGCAGAACTCCAGAAAGGAATGATAAGTAATTAATTGAATCTTAATAATAGAATAAAAGTCCATTTTTATTATAAATATTTTACAATATTGATTAGTTCAACGTTAAATTACTTGATCGAAGAAGTCCAAAGTCTAAAAAAGCAATGATCGGAAATCGATGTTAATTGAGAATCTTTTCGGAACTACAGAATGGAAGATACGATCGAAAATCACATGAAATGCTCAAGACTTTAGGGTATAAGTTAAATTATATTTGCTCCAGATTTAAATTAATAATAATGATCATAAACACACTACACATCTTACAAAGCAATAGTTTGAAGATAATAGGTTCTTGATTGGCCAGCCAGTACAACCCTCTAACTTAAATTCCATAGAATACTTTTAGAATGAAATGGATCATCGTCTGAGGCAGCTTGAATTGCTTTATAGAATACAGGATTAATTATGAGATGTAATTTAAAAAATTTGGGTTGAATTGAAGTCTAATGTATGCAAAAAGTTGGTTGATACTATGCTAACTCATAAAAATAATGTAATTAATAACTATCCTCTGACTTTATTTGCATTTACATGTTCTTTAAATCTAGTATTTAGGTATAATCAATATTAATTGGTAGATTGATTAACCAGTTTTAATGTATATTAATTTATACACTCACATATTCAATTACAATAAAATTCTTATAAAAATCACAGTTTTATATCTTAGCTGAAGCTTAAATTTATGTACAAAAATGGTAAATAATTATTTACTAAAGTTTTAATATAATTGGATTGATTTTTGATTTTTTTTTATATACATAAAAATTTAATAAAAAACGATCAAAAGAAAAAGATTGCATATTTTTAAAAATTTCTTTACAATGATTTTCATATATCTGAATAGACTTAGTTATAATAAGTCTAATAAACAATTTGTATAACACTATGCTTTCTTAATCATAAGAAAAACCATTTTAAAATTTTAATTTAGGTGATACAATACTTTTGTATACTATTATACTCATCCTACAATAAATTACCAGAAATTGATTATCACAATTATTATATAATTAATTAAAAAATTTTTAAGAGCATTATTATTCTCTTTTTAGATATAGATACAATTACAAGTATTACAAATAAATACCAGCCTCTTTTTCTAATTTATCTAGTCATAAATATGTCTAAAAAAACAATTAATAAGTAAATAGTAAGAACAAATAATTAGTACTTATCTTACTAGCACTAATGAATTAAAATTTTTATCTATTTTATATTCCTTCTTTAGCTATATATGATACCATTAATCATTATAAAAAACTGGTTTTTATATCTTAATAAATGTTTAGGTCAACCAAAAATATTATCTAATTGTGAAAAATGTTTTTTACAAAGAATTATTTACAAAATTAGATTTGCTTCTCTTGATAAAATTACAATCAGCTAAATAATGATCTTTCTACTAATTACCATCCTAATACTATTCTAAAATCTTTATATAAAATAAAATTTAAAAATTGTACTTTAAGAAAAAACCTTTATTAACTCAAAAATATCAAATTGATAGATTAAATTGATGTAAAATAAAATGTAATTGATAAGAGAAATGAAAAAATATTGTATGATTTAATGAATCTAAATTAGCATTTTTTAAGTCAGATGATTATGCAAGAGTATAGCATAGGGTTAGTAAAGCTTATATTAAAAATTGCATTCAACTTACATTAAAGTTTAGTGGTAAGTCAGTAATGTTTTAAGGTTATTTAGTTGATATGGAGTTGGGCTATTAGTAGTTATTGACAAAAATATGAACTCTAATATATATGTCAATATTTTCGCAAATTATTTAATATCATTGATTCATAATAATCTAAATATAATATTTTAACAAGACTAGGCTTTATGCTATATATCTTCATATACAGTTTAGTGGATAAATACTCATGGAATTTCAGTATTAGATTAGGTAGCATAAAGTTCAAATCTAAATCTTATTGTATACTTATATGATTATTTAAATCATCAAATATGAAAAAGGAAACCTTTGCCTAAATCTAAGTAAGAATTAATTTAGAGTTATATAAGAAGAATAGGCAAATTTTAATATAGAATTATTATATCATTTAATTTTAAATTTACTTAAATGTATTAAAGATATTATTAAAGATAAAGGTATACATTAAATATTAATATTTAAATTTTTGAATTTATATTAAATAATAAATTAGATATTATTTTATTTAATTTGATTTTTTTACAGTTCAAATAAACAATAAAATTTTTATAAAATCAAAGTTTAACGATACTAAATTTTTTTGATCATCATATATAATAAATTTTTGGTAATTTATTATAGGGATTGGTATTTATTTTTAATTTTCATTTGAATTTTTTATATTTTTTTAAATTTGAATGATAGTATTTCTTAGCTGTAAATATGCTTTTTTGGTTGTTCTCATTTTTTTCTAATATATTCTTCTCTCATCTTTCACTAGCACATTCTTTTTTTTTGTATATAAATATATATATATAAACTAAAAGTTTCTTTGAAAACAGTTACAAGAGATTTAATTTATTAATTATTTTTTTTAAAATCAATGCTTTGACCAAAATAAATATAGTTAATTATCTCCAGAAGGTTATCTGATATAATATCGCAGAAGGACAACAAACTGTGCTAATAAGAAAATTTAAGACATACAAGTGGGAATAAAAAATCAATACTTAGAAATCTAAAGATTTTCTTTTCACTTTATGCTATATTTAAATAGATTGAAAAATGATCCTAAATTCAAAAGATGATAATTCCTTGATTATCAAAAAAATTATAAGATGTTTAAAATGATATGTGAAGTTTATTATAAAATGATCAAATACTATGTAAAATATGTGATATAATTAATAATATAATGGTTGATTGGCTTTTATGTATACCAAAATATTAAATATATAGCATTCATAATATATATTTTGAAGCAGAAGAACATTTAGGAATTTTTTATTTTTATTTTTTTTTTTTTTGTTTAGAAAAGAAACCAATTCAAGCAAAAGTTTCAAGTAAAAAGCAGACTTTTCATTTACTTTGTTAACATTCCTTGTAAACTTCTATATAAATAAAATAATAAAATAAAACATTTTTTGATTATATTTTCTTTAAAAAAAAACTTTTTTATTATTACCAAACCAATATATATACACGCAAAAAAAAACTAATATAATAAAAAATTATTACTGAACAACCTGCACTATAATAAATATGAAGAAGAGAAGGTTACAATAATATAGAAAATTATTTTGATTTTATTAAGTCTAACAAATAAAGCAATTTAGCCGGAACTTCTCGTTTCTCGATAGAAACCTTCTTTGATCATAAAGAATTTAAAAAACTCCAACCATTTATCACTTTTATAATTAAAATTATCGTTATTGCTGAATAAATACAATAAAGTTAGTGTATAATAAATTGACTAGGACATTGTTCAGTAAAATTTGTGAGCTTTTTATTTCTGTCTATTGAAATATGTCGAGATAGGGAGATGTGAAAAAAATTTTTATTTTTTGTAATTGTCTATTAAATCCATAGACTTCTTCAAAGCGATCGTATTACGAGCGTTAATATACTTTACCGGATATGCCCAGTGATGGCAAATGACCAGGTCATTTGATAATTTTGAAATGACCTCTGAATGACCATCGAATGACCTAGTAATTTGAGGTCATTTGTCATTTGGTCATTTAAATATAATACAGGCCAAATTCTATATGCTGGCCAGAATTAAAAATTTATATCACGTAAAATATTTATGAAAACGTTCGAATCAATCACTTATTTTGGCCAGAATTATGATATAATTTTTAAATGACCAGGTCATTTGTCATTTAATGTTGAAATGACCCAAATAACACATGACCAGTCATTTGAGTCATTTGAGGTCATTTGGGTCACTTGCCATCACTGGGATATGCTACCAACGGGATTTTCTAATCAGTTCTCGGGTTGGTTTATTACACTTCAAAAAGGTAAAAGGTATGGGTTTAATATACCTGAAAGACTTGCCGTTTTGCTGAATTTGTTGATTAATATGAACTTAAATAGATTTCCATTAGAATTTACCTGTATTTATCCAAATATACCAAAACAAACTATTTGTACATCGGAATTTGCATTTTCTCCCGCTACGCTACTTCATTGGTTGATGCTTTAAATGAAATCTCATTTTAAGAACAAGTCTGTTTGGGAAATTGGTCGTTATGATTTATAAAGGGTTGAACTACTTTATTCAAGAAAATGGTTGAAAACAATCTTTAGAAATTTAATTATCTGAAGAATTTTATATTCAAATCATCGCAGTTATGCAAACCGCAACTAACCCGCGCGACACTACCACAGTTAACTATATTATTTTATCAATGTTTACTATTTAAAGGCAAAAGTTTGGTTGAACATTTGAAAAAGTTACATAGATATTAAAATACATAAGAGACAAAAAGATACATGACATTGAAAGAAAGACTATCTAAACTATATTAATTCTAAACTATATTAATATTTAAATATTTAATATTCAAGCTACAGAAATAGAAAGAGAGAAAGCGTAGTCACAAGAACAAGCAAAAATGCCTACGACATCCCTCCCATAAGAAAAATATTAATAGTAGATTATTGCATAAAATGGAAAGCCATACTCCCTGCTCCTCTGCTGAAGCTGTTCCAGTCTAAGCTATCGAGACGTTGTTGACGAGCACTTTCTTTCTGGTTGCGAAGGTTGTATTAGCGTTGAGAAAAAATATCGGCTGCGTTATAATTTACCCTGCTGAAAGAAGAAAGCATTTTTTAGAAAATGAAGACTTTTGAAAATATTTATAATCAAAAAAAAAGTGCTGTCGAGACCGTGGGAAATCACTTTCCTGCAGAAAAATAAACAATAACTATTGTTTCAAATTGGCTAAACTGGAAAAGGTGATCGACAGCAAAATCTAAAACCCGTCAATATAAATACCCCTAAAATTTTTTTTTTTTTTTTTTTTTTTGTCGTTATTCAAAGATTGAGTGAGCTATTTAAATTTGAGCATTCTACCTCGAAGCCTTGCGAATGTAAAGTGGTCGTTCAACATGCCAGAATGTTTATAGAAACAATGTCCTCAGTGGAAAGGTATGTTTTTTACATATACTATTAGCAAGCCTCCGGATTTTTCTTTAAACAACATGTTAATGTTTGGCAACGAGAAAATGCTGCCTCGAAATGTTGCAACATAAAACTCGAATCCAGAAAGCTATAGGAAACGACTCAGCACGATTTTTGCTAACGTTATTATTGCTTTTAAATGCATTTTAGTTGCGGCATTTTTTTTTTTTAAAAAAAAACACGTACAACGTCCTTGGGTGAAGAGGTATGTTTTAACATATATTGTTAGCAAGCCCCTGGATTTGTCCTTTGTGTGAGTATGTACCGGTTCATACTGCCTCGAAGTGTTGCGGTCGACGCCTAACATAAAACTCGAATCCAGGGTGCTTTTAGGAAATGACTCGGCACGATCTTTGCTAACGTTATTTTAGATTTCTATTGCTTTTAAATGTACTATAGGTGCGCGATTAAATCCTTAAGATATTCAAATATCATTTAGTAGTTATATCGTAAATTAAAAAGGGGGAATAACAACAATGCCGTCAATCTATTTTAGAAAATAGACCAATTATCAAAAACTCGATGCAAACAAATGATCCTAAAGTACAAAATCTGTAATTTTTTCTAAAATAATTTCAAAATACGTCTTGTAGATTTATATTTGAAATTCTTATTAAATTTCGGAATATGAAATACCAATGGATGGTAACGGTAAGGTTTATATTAAAAAAAAGTCACACGAACTCCAAGGTGTCAAGGTGTCATACTGATGCAGAATACGATTCTCTACCATGGCAAGTAAAAGCATCATGTAACGCTCAAGGAGATGGTCCTCAAAACGAAGAGATTTATAATTTGATTAGTTTTTTATTATTTCGATTTTTATATATATTTTGTATATTTTTAATATGTATCACGTGAAATTAATAAATCTTTGTGTTTAATCAAAATTATTAAGTGGGTTCTTTTGAAAATTCATTACTAGTTAAAAAAGCATAACTAAAAAAAATAAGTTTATATTAATACAAATATGAAAATTCAAGTTTTGAAAAATGCATTAGTAACGTGGTTGTGAAATTTTTATTCACCCGTTCGAAACACTTCGGAGTTTGAAGCGTCGTCTTTTTCAATTGCTGGTCAATATTTTTGACATATATATATTTTGAAAATATTAAATTTTATTGAAAAGTAATTGTTTTACAATAATCAAATCCATCATATTAATTTTTCTTGAAAGTATAAATGTAATTAAATTATGTGTAATTTCAACAATTACAAAACGAATGCCTTAGTAATAATATTAAAGTATTAGGGATTGGTTCATTTGACCGACACCAAACACCTTGACGACATGATCTCATTATTCACAAATCTATATTTTAAAAAAAAGAGCAAGTAAAGTAACACAATTTTGTAATGTCTTAAATTTAATGGTCTTTCGAATCCCGGTTGTTGGTCGTAAGGATTGGAATCGATTCTAATAAAATCGAATTAATCAAAATCGATTTTTGGACGTAAAATAACATATAATGCACAGCATATGGCGCTTTACAATTATTAAAAAGTGTCTTACAATTTGGAGTAGAAATTGAATTAGATGTTTAGTTACATAATATATTAAAGAATGCACAAATATTCATGTCCAAATTTAAATAAACAAATTATCATAAATATTAAACCATAAATTTGTATAAATTGTATAATATTATAATTTTAATGATAAATTTCATTTAATTTTTAATTTTTAAATTTTAATGTTATTTTTTTAATTTAATTTTTTAATATAAAATATTTTTATGCCGCGATTTTAATTTAATGTTTTTTAATTGTTTATTTTTTATTAATTTTTTTTTTTTTATTTTCGGAATTCTTTATTTTAATTTTTAAATTTCATTTATTTTAATTGATTTTAATTTTTTTTCCCGATGTATTCTTTTTTAATTCTATCCAAACAAAAAAAAATTGTGAATAAATTTAAATTTTAATTTTAAAACATTTAATTATTTACTATTTATATAATATTTTTTGCTTTATATTAAAATCATTGTTAAATTTACTTAATAATTAAAATAATATTTTATGCAATTTGCTAGAAATAGAGCTCTGAATCAGATCAGGTCAACCTGTTTATCTGATCTGATCTGACCTGAAAATTCAGGTCAGGTCGGTAAATTTTCAGGCTAATGTCAGATCAAGATAACAGGTAGACCTGACCTGACTTAACCTGAAAAATTCAGGTCAACCAATTATCATTCTTGAACAATATTTTATCGTTCAATTAGAACGATTTGTTATTATTCTTAAATGATATTTATCGTTCAATTAGAACGATTCGTTATCATTCTTGAACAATGTTTTATCATTTAATTAGAATGATTCATTATTGTTCTTGAACAATATTTTTATTATTCTTAAACAATAGTTACTTTTTCTTCTTAAATAATTTTGATCAGATCAGGTCAGGTCAGATTGGGTCAAATGAAAATTTAAATCAGGTCAGATTTTTGTTTGATCTTACCTGATCCTCTTAGTTCAGATAATTTGATTGACCTGATCTGAACTGTCCTATTCAAAATACTAGTAATTTTCTTTATTTAATATTTAATTAAAATATAAAAGCTTCATTATTATTCTTTTTATTATTATAAACAATAAATTCCAGGATTTTGACATTCTTTACCAGATGACATTTGTTATTACAAGCTAAATTTTCTTTTTTATAAGAACATTTTATTGTATTACAATTAGTATTAGGATATTTGCATTTAATTAACTTCCTATTTAAAATATTATTTTATAATCTAATTGCTTTTGTAACTGTTACTGTTTTATCTGATATATCTGTTAATTCAATCATTAATTCTAATTTAGTAGTTTTAAATTTTCCTTAATAATTTATATTTAATTTTCTTTTAAATTATCCCAATTTATAAAAGCCTTTAGATTTAACCTTTAAAACCTTTGCATGGTAATTAATTACATTCTAATTTTGCTTTATTTACTTTTAAAATTTTTAAATTAACAATATTATTAATTTTATATGATATCTTTTGTTTTAATTTTTTCTCTATCATATTTTTCATATTTTTTCTATATTATTGATTATTAATTATTGTATTATTATATATTTGATTATAAGAAAAGAAAATTCATTATTATTAAATGAATTAATAAATTTATCAGATGATAAATTATTTTTATTATCAGATAATAAATTTTTTATGTTAATTGAGTTTTATTATTAGAAGTTGATTCAGTTTTATTATTTGATGTAAATTTTGAAAAACCAATCTAAAATATTAATAAATTAATTTATATTATAAAAAAATTATAGTAAATTAAATTATTAATTAAAATTACTTGTAAATTATCATTTTAATTTATTTGTTTTAATATATCAAGCTATTTAAAAATATTTTAATTTTCAGATATTTAATAAAATTGTTTTGTAATATATAACTTTTCTAAGTTATATAAAGCCACTTGAATTTTTTATTAAGTATATCCAATTTTATGTTTTATTATATTCAAATAAAACCTTCTCATAATGAATTGATTTCTTTCTAAGAAATATGTTTAATTTGACTTTATTTTAATTTAAATAATATATTAGAATCAGCTTTAAGTACTTTTTTAGGTTTTGGTTACTTTTAATATTTAAATTTAAGAATATATATTATAATATATAAAGTTTAAATTAATTTATTACTTTTTTTATAGTATTAATTTATTATTATTATCAGAATTTGAATTAAGTAAAATATCTAAACTTTTTTGTTTTCATTTGCCTTTATTTTTAAAATTTTTAGTTGATTACATCTATAATTATAAAATATATTTATATTTTACTACAATAAATTCATTATTAAATTCATTATTTTTTTTCTTCCTATATAAATTTAATTTTAATAAAAATTTTAAGAAATAATTTTTAAATTTATAAATATTTATTATTTTACTTGATTAAAATTATATAAAATATTATCTTGTTAAATACTAATATTATCTAATAATTGTTTTTTATCAATACAATTTTTATCTTTAAATAAATGTTCTATCTATATTTTATCATTATGAGAATGCATTTTAAATATTATTCATATAGTGTTTTATTAGTAACTTAACATATAGTACTATTTATAACAAAAATAATATAATTCAAATACATAATCTAATTTGTTGAATGATTTTATTGCCTTATAATAAATTATTAGATTTTATAAATTTTACTTAGTAATATATGAGAGCAGTCAGTAAAAAAGGAGAAAATCTAATTTTTAATTAAAAATTTTTTTATTGGTTCACTCTGCTAATCATGATCATATAAACAAAACTAGTTTAATAACTAAGATTACTCAAAATTTGTAGATTTCCCTCTTTTCTATTGATTGCCCCATATAGTAAAAATTAAAGATCTTCAGGTTGTATAAAATTTTATAAGTTTCAAATAAAAATCATCTGATTTTTTTTATTTGATAGCTGATTATACTTGTTACCAATACCTATGGGATTTGGAATAACATTCAATGCCTATTGAGTTATAACCTATGGGAGTTAGAATCGAAAAAAATCTCAAATCCCAATTTCAATTCTAATCCTAAATCTCAATCCCAATCCTAAATTCCAATCCTAATCCTAATCCTAATCCTAAATCCTAATCCCAATCCCAATCCCAAATAAAGACAAAATTAAAAATAATAAAAAAAAATAAATGGGAAGGGGAAAAAAAAGGGGGGAAAGAAGGATGAATAAAAAAAAAATTTAAAATCTAAATTAAAAGTTAAATAAGATGAACGAAATAAAAAATAAAAAAAAATAAATTAAATAAATTAAAATGTAAAAACAAAATTAAAAAAAAAGATAAACTAGGGTAGAAGGGGACGAATAAAAAATGGTATGTATAAAAACTAAAAAAAAAAATAAATAAATTAATAAATTAAATAAAAATGAAAAGAAAAAAACGAAATTAAAAAAAGGGGAGAGAAGACATTAAAAAAAATAAATAAATTAAAAAAAAAATACAAAACGATTCTGTCCTTTTGGATGCAGAACTTTGGATACCTTTAGCTTATCACGGTAGTATATTTAGATGCGTGATGATTTGATTCTTTTTTTTATATTGATTGGGATTACTAATTTCCTTTTTATTATTATTTATTTTAATTTTTTTATCTTCTAGGGCGATTTTTTTAGATTTAGATCGGTCAGTTTGTCACAGCGATGCAGTCAGGTGCGTGACAATTTGATCCATTTTTTTGCATTGATTGGGATTACTAATCCCTTTTTTATTTATTTATTTTAACTTTTTCTATTTTCTAGGGCGATTTCTTTAGAATTGGATCAGTCAATTCATCACAGTAGCACAGTCAGGTGTGTGATGATTCGATCTTTTTTTGCATTCATTGGGATTACTAATCCCTTTTTTATTATTTATTTTAATTTTTTCCATCTTCTAGGGCGATTTCTTTAGATTCAGATTGGTCGATTCATCACGTCAGTGCAATCAGGTGCATAACGATTTTATCCTTTTTGTTTGCATTTATTGGGATTACTAATCTCTTTTTTATTATTTATTTTAATTTTTTCTATCTTTTAAGGCGATTTCTTTAGATTTAGATCGGTCAGTTCGTCCTGATAGCGCAGTCAGGTGCGTAATGAAAGTTTCTTTTTATTATTCTTTCTATTGTTGCTTTATTATTTAATCTATAGTATTTTCTTAAGGATTTAGTGTAATTTGTAGTATGAAAACATAGCTCTGCCTTTATCTAAAAAGAAAGAATCTGACTTAATCCTATAAAATATATTGTTGATTAATCAACCAAATCAAGAAAAAGACATATAATAGAAAAAGAAGAGGATTGTCAGATTTG
>CAJVPQ010003117.1:0-11870 GCA_910591825.1 Funneliformis caledonium
TAAATATTAAATTGCGTAAGTTACTATGGATTTTGGAATCCTTAGAACCTTTTTTTGAATTTATTGACGTCTTGAGTCTTCATGAGCCTAAATTTCGCGCAACTTTATTGTGAAAGATGTGATTTGATTAAAAAATTGATAAAAAATTTATTTTGGTGTTACAATTTATATAATTATTCTTTGCGTTTTGAAATTAGCTTTTTTACTTTATAAAATAATATTTTAGGCACTTGCATAGATACAAAGAGCAAAGTCTATCCTTTTATATGGACAATGTTACGGGTACGAAAAACTAGAAATTTGTGAATTTATTTTTTTTTTTTGTTTTTTTGACGAAACCGGCTAATTCCTCTTTAACAAATGAAAGAAGAATATTTCATTTCTTTTCCTTTATACGTCCCACATCCATAGTTAAGTACGGCGAATTCCAATAAATGCAAAGAAAAAAAAATATATCGTGGTCATATTGGCCTTAGTAGATTGATTAACGCGGGAAATTCGGTCTAATATAAATTTATTTATCAAACTCGACGCTATTATTATGTCTTTATGATAAACCGAATGGAAGGTAACAAAATCTATAATAAAAATATTTTTTTCATTGTATATAAATTATTGTGTGAAATAGAATTGGTCTGATACACAAAAACTTGAAATCTCGACAAACTAAAATCTTGAAACCAACTTCCGATAAGTATGAAATCACGAATATCATATTATCCCGCTACTTAAAACTCCTGATACCTAGAAACTTTCAACATTTATTGTCAGTTGTTCAAAGTAAACCAAAATTTGGATTTCCTTTTTGAACTTCGTACTAGTTACGTGACTAGACGTTGGTATCGTTTTAAAAATTAAATTTTTAATCAATGACAGTATTTATTCAAAAGAAGAAGATCATTTTATTGAAGGCAATTCATCATATTAAAATGTTGCAAATTCGTACTCAACACGAGTATAATTCAGTACGAATTCTCTAAATTCGTATAATAATATAAAACCAGTACGGTACTGGTCAAACGAATCGTACCATACCGAATTTCCATATACTCTTTTTTACTGACCACCTCCCAAATATTTTTTTTTATTGATAAAGTGATTATTACATTATTCGCTTTTAAAATTAATCTTAAACGTTAAAAATATACCCCATATTATAAATTTAAAAAAATCAATTATATGAAAGTTTATGTGTGATCCAACGAAGAAATCTAATTTTCCCAATCATTAACTATATTCATAATCCATTTTACCTATCAAATAATGATTTTTTTTTGGTGTTTAACGTTGTTCACCATGAATATAATATCAACTTGAAGGACATCTCATTGCTGTTCTTATTATAATTTTGTAGTTCATTAATAATTGTATAACCCCCCTACATGAACTTTGACCAATCAAAATATGGCAGAAGCAGTTAACGCTAAATTCTTCCGTGAACATAATTACACTCAAACCAGTATACTACTTTGTTTTCCTCTGAAGGCATTTCCTACTTCAATATATCAAATTTCTTGCCAATCCACAAGGTTGTATTTTCGCCAGCCACTTTGTCTCAAGTGAAAAATAACTTCCTCTTTGTAACTCTCTACTTGAAGCATTAATTGCCACCTGTTCAAATTCGGTAAAGATTCTTGAAGGTTGTAGTTGTATACTAAAAATCAACTAATTTTCAAATAGAATCTCAGGCTTACTGGACATTAGTGCATATGCTAATAAAATAATTCTAAAATTATCTTGTGAACTAGTTACATGATTAGTAATAAAAGATCGGTAAGTTCCATCCATTATTCAGAAATGTGCCTATATAAGCATTAGCTTTTGTAGTAAAAAGGAAGTCGTTCTCGGCCAACTTGCAATCTACAATAGCCTAAAATCCTGATGTCATAAACCTGACAGTTCTATAATCCCGATAGCCACAGTTTAAAATCATTACATATTCAGAATCTCAGAATTAAAGATGGTCATGGTTGATCAACGGTCGGTCAATGGTTGTTCAAAGGACTTTGACAGACCGATTGTTTGACAGACTGACTGATTTTAACTAAAAGTTTAATAGTAATATAATTTAATTTCCGCATGATTGATTTAGCATGGCTTATTAGAAAGTTAAATATTATAATATTAATTTTTGGCATAACATTTTTAAAATTTCTCTATGTAATATATTTTTTTTTATGCTTGATTATTAAGTATATTTAGTGACAAAAAATTATCGTGAACTTTTGCAATATTTCATAATTTCAATTTATATATATAAATAAATAAAAAATATATTATTGAACGATGATAATTTAAATACAAAGACTTCTTTACTAATGAAAAATGGTTGTTCAGCCAGTCAAAATCTCAAAATCAAGTCAAGCCAGTCTGTTAAATCACGTACCATTAGCATCCCTAGTGGCGATGCAATCTTATATTTGTCGCATTAATAATAATTCAATTGTTCATAATATATTGGTTTTTCAAGAAGATTACATACATTTATGAATTATTTTTCTAAAAGTGCCCATGAAAATTACTTGGTTTACACGGATGTATGGACACCGTATTTAACTTTCTACCTGAATTAAAAGTTAGATACAATCAGTTCTGAACTAGGTCATGTGGAAGATCCATCAGCACTTCTCGTTTATTAGCAATCCATTTTCTCCAATTTTTATTGATTGTAATGAAAGAACTTATATTTGCATATTTTAGTTTTTGTATAGTATCATCAACATTTCAACTTAGGGAAATTCAAGGTGAGTCCTCTCTCGCAGGTCATCAGAAAATCATTAATTTTAAATATGGAAAATTTGTTATTATAATCTTGTTATGGAGCATATGATTTACTGTCTCATGTTAGATTGTAATGGCAGACGAAATATTTCTTTATAAATTTTTATAAGGAATTTTTAAATTGACTGATTTTGGTGCAAAACATAATTTATCATCATTGTTATAGTTCTCTTTTATTTTAAATTTAATAAAATTACAAAGGTATGTGGGCAAAAGTGAGGGATCGGACTACTTTTTTGAGATTTATAGTGATCTTATACCTACTGGTCTAGGGATCCATTCATAATATCTTAGTAAAGATTTTTCATTTTATTTATTATACTAGGAAACGGGAACCGTTATTAAGTCCGGAACGATCCACTAGAATTGCTTTTATCTAGATTTTTGTGTAATTGCAAAAGCCAATCAATACAATTTTCATTAAGGTACACATTTACATCGCAAAAATAAAATTAGTTTATTGAAGGAAAGAAAATAGTCTTAATAAATTCTCATAACCAACAATTACAAAGAATTAGAATTATGTAATGACTCTTTCACGCTGGTTTGATCTGGAGAAGAGGAAATGAAGTCTTGTATTTGGAATAGTGATTGGAAAAACACGATCTTCGCCAGAAAATTTTTTCATCCCGATATTTGTCTCTCCGTGTCACCCTCAGAGAATTTTTTGGTGATGAAAAAAAAATTGGTTTTTATTTATCACCGGTCACGTGGAAGTGAAATTTAACTTAACTTAATAATGAATCATATAGATTCAATGATTTAAAAATCAATCCAAATTACGAAATTAAAAATTGATAACGACGGGTTACCAACCTTCAACTACCCGGGTTTTACGACCTTGACCTAGATATCTGACCCACCTGTGGGTCATCCGATTGTACACGACCCGGTCTAATCACTAATGATACAAACTTAAATCTATCACAATATAGAAGTACTGTAGCAATTGAAACAAGATATCGCGTGTTACTTTATTGTTGCCTATGTCCACCTGAAATTTAATTATAATATCAAAAAAGGTTTAATCAATTTATAACAAAATAAAGAAGAATTCAATAAATATACAAGTTCACTTAGAAGGGCAGATTTCATGTTTTAGTTATGCGACTTTAAAAAATATAAAAGAAATTTCAGATAATTTATTCTACATGTATAGAGCTTGTACTAAGGTTGCGGGAAAATCCCAAATCCCATTTTTACTAAAGTCAAAACCTTTCGATTTTGGTGGGTTTCGACAGTTTTCGATTCACACAACACACTTTAGTAATCTATTTTGTCAAGGCAAGAAAAAAATTTTTTTCTGAGATACTTTGAATAAAGCTGGAAATTCGTTTAAACAAGTCATTTCAACATGATAATTCTCCATGAATATGGACATGAACAACGTACAGGATCGATTATATTTTTATATATTTGTTTTTTTTTGTATTCTACTTTAATTACTTTATTCATTTTAAATGATACATTATGGATTATTTTCAGCATAGTCAATCATTTTAAATAATTATATATATACTGTATTCTACTATAGTGAGTAATGGCGTTTGTAAAGTTGCGATATTTAATATTATGCTTCGAAATGCATGACTCTAGAAGATTAACTAAGCTGTCATCTGGAAGTCCGCCTTAGTTAATATTCCGCCGATTTTTTTTTTTTAAAAAAAAAAGTACTAAGCGAAGAAAAAAATTTTTTTAATTCATGTTGAAATGTAAGGATTTGAATTCAATATCATCTATCAATGAACCACATATTTTGTGAATAATTATTTCGACCCCAAATAAACAGATGACTTTATTTGACTACAAGATTGCTCGAAATTAATTGGCATAAAAACAACAAGTGTTTCTGCGGAACGACTGAACAAATAAACAAACTTCCAGCATGTACAAGCTTTTGCCTTAAAATTGGATGGATATAGAAATTGGAACAAAACGTTGTTATTGATGGACCATTGATGTCACAAGCGTACTGTGCCATACCATGAGTGATCTTTGAGAAAATAGAAATCACTGTGATCACGAATATCACTGACATCACCATTATCATAGTTTTCCTTAATATATTTTATATCTGTATCATATTAATTTTCATATTTATATTTATTTTATTTATTATATTTATTATCACTTTATTATTCTTGTAATTTATATAAATATCCTGTATCTTTGCCTCAGTAAAAAGGCAGAGTCGATAACAATTACAGTCGTCCCCCTCTATAGTCACCCCCGATATAAGCACTCCCTCCCTTAAAGCACATTTTATTTGGTCCCGAAGGGTGTGATTATAGAGGGGGACGACTGTATTCAAATAATAAATATCTTTAACCATAAATTTGTATTTTCTCTTAACCACATTTCTTTCTTCATAAATAAATCTCAATAAAGACGAACCGATCCTTCAATTAATTAACTTGTGTTTATTTCTTTCATAGTTTAATATACTTAAACTCCCAATTAGAAAATAAGAATTTTAACCTAACGACGTACAGTTTATGCTTAACAAACAACGTAAACGAAAATAGTAAAAATAACTTTATTACATGGGAATATTATTATACGTAACGTCGATTATTAGCCACGCACATTAACATATTCGGTTCAAATAACATTAAAATTTTAAAATTATTGTTTATAAAAAAATTTTATATGTAAATCGTAACGATGTGATTGGTTGGTTTTTAAGGAGTTATTGTGAATACTGTAATGTATCAGTTAGAGATAAAAAAAAAGACGATACAAAGAAAAGACAAAAAATCAGTAAGTCAATAAAGTGTTAATACATAAAAATTCGTATTGTTACATTGGATATAATTCATCCCGAAAAAATCATTAATTTCGCCTTGGTTAGTTTGGTCTTTGAAGATCAATTTCGACTATAATATTTTCCTTGCGATATTAACTTCATAATTTTATGCTGTAAATTCGTTTAATTTCGTTGTTTTAATATTTTTTTATTTGTTTTTATTAATATTTTGCGTAGTTTTAATTAGCCTTTAGTGATTAGCATTTATTTAAGGAACGTCAATGTTGAGACAACACTGATTATTGAATAACATTTACATCATAAATATTTAATTGAAAACCCTTCTGCTTACATTTAAAATTGTATATAAATACATAAACGAATGAATTGAATACAACAGCATTATATTTCGAAATCACGAGATAAAATTTTACATATAAAACTTTTTTTCGTGAACCGAAAATGCTAATGTGCGTGGCCTTATTGAAAACAATGTTTATTGATTTCAGAAATAAATAACGTCGTCGGAGGCGGCATCTTAAAAAACTATAGATAAATTTTTATTTATTAATCCGACTAAATTTGGACTTTTTTTGCGAGATACTGAAATTTGTTTTGCAATACGTCTTTTTTTGAATAATATTTTTTTTTCGTTGTAGATATATAAAGAATTTTAACAAGTTAAACAGAACATTTAAATAAATTTTTCAAAAAAAAAAAAAAAAAAGTTATAAAAGAAATCAAAAAAATTTTCTTCTGTCGCAGTATTCTTACATATTTATTTAATTAATAAAATACTTTAACGTGTAAAAAAAAAAAAAAACTTTAAACTTATCAGATAAACAATAAACTTATATTTTTTTTTGTTTATATGGGGGGTTGAGACGAAAAAAACAGCAACTCTTTTATGTAGTGCTCATAATTTTATTTTACATTTTAAAATTCATTATTTCTTAAATTTGTAATTATTAAAACAAATTATTTCATAACGTTGCCATCTTATAAAAAAAAAAAAAATATTATTTATAAATAATGCTCGAATACATAATGTAAAAAAATTTTGAAGAATTTAATCGATAGTATTATAAATAAATAAATAAGACTTTTAGATAGATTTATTTTTTTCTCAAATTTAATAAGTTACTGGCAACTGCATTTAAAAATTTCTAATATGAGTCCTCAGTTCTAATAACTCTGAATACTTCCCATTGATCAATCACATATCTACCTTCAGGTAGTATAGTTGGTTGTTCATAAAATCCATTTTCCTTGACGTCACACATAACATAAGGAAATCTAGCATAGTTTTCATCTCCATAATCTGGTTCTTCGATATGTAAATTTCCATGATCATAAATAAAGCTTAAATCCTCACCAAATTTCAAAAGAATGCCGCTGGGATATACATTTACTTGAGAAATCGCTTTATCAGAATCTTTAACTCTTCTTAATTGAGGATCTGTTCCATATACATCTTTACTTGAGAAAATAAAACTTTCTGATGTGTAAACATATTGATTATTACAATTTGGTAATTCTTTCTTCCAATTGATAGGATTATAGGCACCAATTATTTGTCCAGAACCTTTAATCCTCATTGTCATTAGTGAAGCCCCATGGTGACATTTCATCGTTGGTAACATTTTGTACGCTGATTGATTATAATATTTATCGTGAGAAATTGTACGTTCGTTCATGCTAAATAAAAGTTTAAACTGAAATGGCATGTCAAATTCAGTATATGGATCTTCCATATCTATATCATCAATCCATGACGAAATTAATGCTACAAATTCGTCATCAATTAATATTTGAGTAATGGGTGAATCAATGCGAGATGGAATTTGATTATCGAATCTAGTGACTCTAAAAATTTCCCATTCTTGAATCTTGTAATCGCCTACCGATGTTATGGCTGGTTGCTCATAATCTTCGTTTTGACTAATTCTACATAAGACAGAATCAGATCTGTCGTGATAAACAAATCTCAAACCACCAAACTTTAGCATCACACCGTTGGGTACATCGGATTTTGAAAAAGTATTAGAGTATAACTTTTCCGCCCAAATTGCTCGATGATATCGTGTAACTCGGCTCAATCGATGATTTGTTCCATGTATATCTTCGCTTGAAAAGATAAAGCTTTCTCTTGTAGTTTCATAATCACAAAGTTCAAAAGATTTTTTTCCAATTGATGGGATTATAGGCTCCAATTATTTTTCCCGAGTTTTTAAGTTTCATTATCATCAATGAAGGTCCGTGGTGGCATTTCATTGTTGGTAATAAACTATCCGTAGATTGATTATAATATTTTTTATGTTCATCATAAAAAGTTGTATTATCGTTCATGCGAAATAAGGGCGTAAATTGGAAAGGCATGTTAGAATCAGTGTATCGAACGTTCATTGGATCTTTTTTGTCGATCCATGTCGCGATCAATCCAAAAAAATCGCCATCAATAATCTTTGTTTCTATGGGAAATCGTATGCGAGGTTGATTTTGATTTTCTTTTATAATTTCTTCATTGATTACCATTGATGGATCACCATCTTTTCTTCTGACTCTATAAATGTCCCAACTTTCAATTCCATACCTACCCTCTTCTAATATTGTTGACTCATAAGATTCGTTTTTAATATAACAACTGACAGTTTTATACAAATATTCAAATGTTAAATCTTCACCAAATTTTAATAATATGCCACTGGGTTTCACGTTCTTTAAACACATTGCGTGTTCAAAGTCACGAACTCTGCTAAACCGAATGTTCGTTCCATACCTATCATCACAAGAAAAGATAAAGCTTTCGGTTGCACAGGCATTCGCTTTCTTTGTTAGATCCCCCTTCCAATCAACGGGATTGTAAGCACCAATTATTTTTCCTGAAATTTTAAGTTTCATTATCATCAGTGAAGGTCCGTGGTGACATTTCATTGTTGATAAGATTCTATTTGAAGATTTATTGTAGTAGTTGTGATGTTCTTCATAAAAGGTCGTCCGATCGTTCATACGAAATTTGTGTCTAATTTCGAATGGATGATTATATCCGGTGTATGAATCTTTCTTGGGATCCTTTCTGTCAATCCATGTCGCAATTAATCCGATAAATCTACTACTCAGAATCTTTGGTTCAACAGGTGAATTGATGCGAGGCGGGGTTTGAAATTGAACTTCCAGTGATGGCAATATGTTTTCAAATTTGAGAGTTGCATTTCTTTCTTCTATACTCATGTTATAAAATCGAATCAACCGCAACCCATCCTTTATAGTAACTCCCAAATCATCGATGTGATATGAATCGGGGGTGTTTGCAATACCCCACTCAATTAATTTATTAAATAACATTATCTCTGGCAAGAAAATCACGTCTAACGTAACAATAATTCCTCATCAATCGATAGAAACTCCGGAGACCCAAATAAAATCATCGGTCTCTCAACAAATTGATCTTGGCAGTATAAATAGAGATCTTGAGCGGATGGAATTCGATAAGAAATTAGTAATATAGAAACAATATCTTCATCACACCATTCCTATTTTTCATTCCTTTTTTCATCTAATTTGGATCTTAAATAGTTGAAAAATTCATGGAGGAGAAGAATATCAGATGCCAGCATTAACTCCATCAAAATACTCGTGTTCGTTTTTTTCAAATTAATCGTTCCGCTACAAATTCCTCTGAGAATTCCAAAATCACCAGAGTTATAATTAAAGAAAAAAAAAGAAGAAAGAGAATCAAATCATACGCGAACGAACTTTACCTTAATATTATTTTAAACGCTTCGGATGAAACTTCCAAACTTAGTCTAAACTTATCATCAACTTTTCTTGCCCAATTTTCCGATAAAGCGACCTTGAAGTATTCGCATCTTCTGCAAAGCACGCTCGAATGCGCATCGAAAATCTTGATATCACCGGACGCTCGATCATTGATTTCTATGATGGTATCATGAGATTCATTGGTTACAGAAGGTTCTAAATAATCTGAAGGTAGTTCTGGCAAGCGAAAGGAAATCATTTGGTAAGTTGAAGATATTTCGAGAACGAGAAACGTTGAGATTTCGTTTATTATATAACTATTATCATATCATCCGTGCCACGTCGTATCATAGGTTGTGTATCAGATACTGCATGCGATTTTATTGAACTTTAACGCCGTTGCACATTGTAAAATTTCTATTATTGTATTTATTTGTTTACTTGTATGACCGCTTTCTCGATCATGAAAATAAGATAATATTTTTCGATTGTCAGCTGTCGAAAAATCAGCATTTGAAATTTTTTATGTGAACTCTTTAACAGCTACTGTAATATAATCATTCATTTAATTTATTTAGTTTTTACGTTACATTTTAACAGGAGGGTTATAATTATTATTTTGATTTTGTATGAAACGCCAAATTACAGCGGCATCGGAACAATTTCGTAAAAATTGTTTTTATAATATGATTTATTGTATAAAATCTATGTAGTAATTTAAGTTTGAATTATCGGTATGATTTATTTATCAGCTATCTAAAACTTCAATAAAAGCACTGTAATTGTTAGAATCCTATTATACAAGAATATAAATAATATTAAAATATTACATTTCTTTATGCGATGTTGAAAGTTAACCGCAGTAACCGACGCAATTCTGTATCGAAGTATAGAGTTATCTCTAGTATATTTGAAATAAAATTCTACAATCAAGAATTATTTCAAGTTATTTCATTAATATTAGAAAAATGTTCGAAATACCAGTCTAGTTTACCACCAAATATAACTTTACATAATCTGCGGACCAGGAATGATAAAACCTTGTGAAATTTCTATATCTTAACCAATGTCATTAGACAAAAAGAGGATAAACATAAACGCTTAACACTTTAAACATCATTCTTTCACTTATTCTTTCTTCATTCAGTATATTAAACTATTAACTACCACTCGAGGACATAATACTCACGTGATACGTCCAATGTATTAGTATTTTTGATTAATTAATTGGTTTTTTTTTTTTTTTAAACCGTAACAATTATTTTATTTTTTTTTTTTTCCTGGAAAATCATTTGAAAATTTTCTTATAAAAAAAATAATAACTTTTTTTATTTACTTGATGACTTAATTTGTAAACAAATAGTATGTTTTATTGCGAGTTTTAAATCCACCCTACTTGTAGAACTGCGCATAAAAATTTCATTCGTAAAAAAATACATTAAACAAATGTATCATTTCGGATAATTTTCCATATGGTTGTCCCAAGAAATATTTTGAATCACATGATATCAAACGACCCTACGTAGCCTAGAAAAAATGGTAGCCGGATTTAATTGCCGGATATCTAGCATTAGATTAGTTATGTTGTCGTTATGGTTAGGATTAGGATTATTATTAGTATTAAATTAGTATTAGGTAGCTAGGAAATTTGTCTCATATATTAGTTAAATTTTATCACGTGAAAGAAACCATGTTTGATTATTACCTAATACGATCATTGTAGTGAAACTAAAATGATATAATTATCAATAAAATCTTTTCCCCTACTTTCAGACGATATGGCATGTTCCAAATATTATTATAAAAAACTTACGAAATGACTTCATTAGTGCATTTTAGTCAATCGACATTTATGTCGGGTTGCAATTCCCATACTTTGGAAGATCCCCTTTTCAAATGGTTATTGACACTATTTACAATATTTAAATAGAAAAAATTAAGGGAACTTAGAATTACAATCAAATCACCCACATTTAAAGGTCCGTTATTTAATTACCCAACTTTATTAAAGTATCTTATTCAACGAAGTGCATATAGTTAGTTGGCAGATAATCTCGAAAAAGATCCCGACGTCAAAATTACCCTACACCTTATCAATTATTTAGGTCAAATAATATAACCTTTCTTCCACCGTATTGGTAAGAGTGTAACCATAAATATAAATATTAATGATATAAAAAGAAAAGTTCGGTTTTTTTAATATGCTAAACAGTTCAGTTTTAAGTAATATTAAAAGTTTTGTTAGTTCTATAGAAGTTTCTATTTTATTCATGTTATATATTTACATATTTTATTGAAATTAAACATTTATTTATAATATTAAATGAATTATAAACATAGTAAATCATATGATTTGTAATATGATTTAAGGATCATATTGATATAATTCATTGTTAACAAATAATTATAGGTCTTTTCTGGTAGCCATGGATTTCATTTATTTATTTATCTACTTTATAATTTTTTTGGAAAATGAATTTTAAAGTTATAAATTTTATAAAATATAAATAAATAATACAGTAGCGGTCATAAGTATCCGACCGCCCGAGATCGTCCAAAATTATTATATAACTACCCCTTAAAT
>CAJVPQ010003118.1:0-11869 GCA_910591825.1 Funneliformis caledonium
AAAATTTGGCAAAATGTTTCGATGGGTTTCGATTTCGATGCCTGTCGAAACCTCGGGGTTTTGCCCGGCAACCTTAAATAGCATGCCACAAAGAACAAACTAATAAATTAATTTTGTTAAATATTTATTTATTTTGTCTTTACTACTTCTTTAATTACGAATATATAACCAATTATATAAATTTACAATTATGTATATATCAAACCAGTTAAAAAAGTTTACTTAGGGAGGGTCAAGTACAAAGGCGTAACAAATGAACAAAAAAAAACAAAAAGGTCATTTCGAAAAACCAGGTCATGTTCCAACACCGACTATGAAGAATTAATTATGATAATTATGATGAAATCTGAATAAAATAAATGTAACGATTGAACTAAGTTTCGGGGCAAAACCCTAAATCAATTTTGTCAAAATGAAGATAATTTTAACAGTTTCGACGGATTTCGATGGATTTCGATAATTTCTGACGATTTGCAACAAAATTTGCAAAATTTGACTGATTTTAATAGGTCAAAAGAACTTAAATAATCTTTTTTGCTTATTTTTTTATTCAAAGATGAAGATTCAAATTGAAAAGCTTCAGTGAAATACTAAGGCAGCATGTGCTGCACGATTTGCTAAAAAGGATTTTAGGATAATGAAAATTTTAATGAATATACTGCTAAATAGAAACAAAGATTTCAAAATTATATACTATTTATGGAACAAGAAAATTATAATTGGGAAATTGATGAAGTACTTTAATTTAGATTACATTTACTTTTCATTTTTATAAATATACTGTAACGATATATTTCTAAAAATAATAAATAAGTATTATTTTTTTCGAACGTTAAGCATGCTTATTAGTATTTATAAATTTAGCTTTTATTGTATAATTAAAATTTTCGTCTATCAAAAATCTTGCTCCCATCATAATATTTACCAGTCTAAACTTTTACCACCTGTCAAAATTATTCACCCGTCGAAACTTTCGCGGTTTTTCCTTTAAAAAAAAAATTTGGCAAAAACGTCAAAACTAGTTTCGATTTTGCCACCTGTCGAAACCCCAAGGTCTGCCAGGCAACCTTAGATTAAACTAAAAAAAATTTGCATGCCATTTATTATATTTTTTGCAGATTAAGAATTTAAAAAAATTGAATGTAAGGCAAACTTGTACTAAAATATTACTTACCATTTACATAAATTTATACGACAGTTTTTAGTCATCAAAATGGTTTTGAAACTGGAAACACAGGAAATCGTAATCCCAACAAAATATAAACCCGAATACCAAAATCTTGAATTACCCAACTCCAATTTGGCGAAATCCTGATTAAAGTGATGATGCTTTTATTTATTTTTAAATTAATATCTAAACATAATCCTAATTTCCAAATTAATCCTAATTTATTGACAAGTCAATTTAGAACATTCTGAATGACGTAATGTATTTTTTTTGGAATATTGTGTTAGATACGGATCTCGGTTTTTGGAATTAAGATATATCTTTAATTGTTAATGTCATTTCGTTAGTTACATCTACATATTTAATGCTTGCCTTGGATTACTTTAATTCATTTCTCAAATAAGTTTGGCATTTTTTTTTTTTTGCTTTTATTTTCTTAAATGTTAATTTGTTCTAAGGCTTGATTTTATTTACGTTATACCATTTTGAATTAGGCCGAACACCTTTTAATTTTAATCTTTTCTCCTCGCACTTGACCTATTGCACACTTTATCTGAATATAATCAAAAAGAATATTTCTCGCATGTTGGTCAACTTGCTAGTCCACCGCAATTATTGATAACTATTTTTGTGGTGTTTCGATGCGCCACTTTAACGCTTTGACTATTGTTTTTTTCTCGACATTGTATTTTTTGTATTCTTTATATTGTCATTTATCATCAACTAGACTTAAAAATTATTTATAATAATTTATAAATTCTTGGTTTGCAAATTTTTATTTTTTTTCGATTTTTTTTATAATAGGATTAAATAGACATGCAAATCTTTCTTTAATAGATTCACTACATTTTCAGCTATTAAAAATATATTCTAGGGAAAGAATGATGGAGGGTGAAGTAATTATAATATTCAAATAAAAAAATTATTACATATGACGTCTAAATTTTATCATATCTATTTGCGAAATATTTTAGACAAATAAAAATTACTGACCTCCTTTTTGCCAATTTTTTTTTATTTGTATTATTATACATTTTTCTTGATACTATCATTATAGCATTAATGTTAACTAAACTAAATATTGAACAAATAGAGAATTTAGGACCCGCCGTCACGAGAACTAAATTGTTGTGACCCCGCTTATGGTTTTAATATGCTGCAATTATCATTACATAAGCAAATTATGTAAAAATATATCGTGGCTGCTTGCTAAAACTATAATTGTGAAAGGATGTAATGTAGGGAGGACGATAACAAATATCGTAAATGATATTGTTCGAAAGTGTGGCGCAGAAATCTTTTATTTTTGTAATGGTTTGGTTATTTATTTTGATAAATATACTACAAGGAAACGATATAGTTTTGTTCTTGTGATCAAAGTACAGTACAATAAGCTATAATCAACTTTTACCAAATAAAAGTTTAAAATAATAACAAAAAGTTAAAAAAAGATTTTGTTTTGAATACTCCTCTTACCAACTTTAAATTAATGGTTCATTGAAAACAATGAAATAGTTACTCATTATCGCTATCTGTCTTAGTTGAATATTTAATGATAAATGGTTTTGATTTTAAATTTGTATTTATTTTGCATAGTATTACAACAAAAGACGCCTATCTGAGGTTCCATTTAAATGAAAAATGATTAAAATTCTTGCTTTACCACGTTTCATAGTTTTAAATTTATTTAATGGATTAAAAAATAAATAAATCACTTGCATTACAATTAATTTATTATTTGATCCTTATATATCAAAGAAAATTAGAGTAAATTCTTAATATAAATTATCGTTTAAATATAAACATTAAATTATAAACGTGACTTAATTTCTTTATTAATGAAGAACTGAAGAGAGAGATTCAATTTCTTGCGGAAGAAATCATAAATTTTTAGTCTTATAAATTCTTGTTAATATAACCGTAACAATGGATGGATTTAGCGAACGAGAACCAGTTAGGCCGGGCAAAAAAATTTTTTAGATTCTCGTGACCAGACCGCCTCAATTTTTACAAAAACTCATGATTTTTTTTTTATAGTAAAATTTTTTATCACGTGACTTTATATAATGAAAAATCGTAATAGCATATACTTTTATTATAAAAAAATTTAACATACTATTTTCGTGATTTTTTTGTTATTTGAAACTTGATATTCTTAGCACGTTTTTTTTGTCAGAAACTGTCATATAACACTCACTACAATAATAATAATATCCTTCATTTACCTTACTATTTGCGTAATACAAAACATAATATAAAATACATATAAAAAAAATTTATATAAAAAAAAAAAAAACCGGGTGACCGTGTCAATTTTAAAATTTTATGTCACGAGAATCTAAAAATTTTTTTGCCCGGCCTTATCTTTTTCTAACTTCAAATTCAAAGATTATTATTTATTAAGATCGATTTGTGGGAGAAATCATAAATAAACAATTCATGAAAATAATTATTTGACGACAAAGATCCATCGTAAAAATTATTCTTGTGTAAGCAATAATACGTTGCGCAAATGAAATTCTACAAAGTAATTAAAATATTAATTATGGAAAACCCATGCTTTGCTTTTTATATTGTATTCAGAAAAATCGAAATGTTTATGTTTAATATGGTATCTCTGACGCATTTTTAGTATAATATAACTTTTTTTAATTCCTTCTATTAGAACTCGCATGTTTTTGATGTATATTCTCCTTTATTTATTTCTTCTTTAAACTTGAAAGGCGGTAATTTAGAATATAAACGGTTGAAAATATCTGTCAAAATCGTTTGATATTTTCTGAATCAGCTTTATTCCGTTATATTTATTTTACATAAATCAAATCACAAACCGTAATTTTATAGTATTTATTTGTAGAAATAGGTTCAATAATTCTTGTCCAGACATTGAACTTATCATAAATTTAAACGTTGTCATATAACAACTGAACTTGATATATTTTTTAAAAAACAAGGAAGGACAGAAAGTTACGAATTTTATAGTACAGGTTAATCTATTTGTTGTTGTTCAAGAAAATTTGTGAGTACATCTCTGAAGTATAAATAAAAATTTAATTTTTTTTTAACCAATCAGCGCTTTACATAAAAAACATCATGTATGACCGCGTTCATTAAAAAATTCTGTTAAAGAATTTGAAGTTCAAATATATTTATTCGATTTATTGATTTTAACAACAAAATAAAAGAACCTTAAACGCTTACAGATACAAGAAAAAAAATTTTCATTAAAAGAACTTATCTAAAAATTATAATTTAGAAAACTTTTCACATACAATAAAAAAAAATAGATATAAAATAAAAAAATTTATCCATTTTAAATTTAAACTATCTTGGCACATTATTAACACTCGCTTTTTCTTTAATGTCATCACCCTCTTTAACGGTCATTGCATTTGGACTGTCACGACGTTGATTTCCATCACAACTACGTTTGCTATTTTTACCAATTTGCGGGAAAAGGATACCATCCTCAAAACAATCTAAATTAATTTCATCAAAGGTGTGAATAAATGGATCCGTACTTCCATCATTATTAAATTGAACATTCAATCCATCCGTGAGATCATGGAGTGTGCGATTGCAACTATCAACTATTTCAAATCTAATATCGTCGGTAGAATTGAAAATCTCAAACCCACGGCTAAACATTCCTGCGATGGTAGTCCTACCACACTCGTCTTGAGAGTAAAAGGAGAAACCACTAAATGAAGAACTGAAAGTCGATTCGGCGATTGTACACTTGCACACTTTATCTTCGTTTCTTTTACTCAAAATATTCCTTTTAGAATTGTAAGGACACGTGACGGTTCGTTTTTCAAGGTTTACTGTTTCAGCTTTAATGGATATTGCTGTCGTAACGGCAACGAAGATGAAGAGAACAACAAAAAGTTTTAATTGCAAATTTGCCATATTTTTAAATTTTTTTTTGTGAATTTTATAAAATGTTTTCGATTGGATTTTGATGAGAAATAACTTTTGAAGTGCTTTTTCGATTGTATTTCGATGAAAAAAAAAACGTTTGGGAAGTGCTGTTTAAATAGCAATTTTTTTTTATTTTGTGCAAAAGAAAGTATCTTTTGCAGGAATTTTTACTTTTTGTTACAATAATTTGTTTGATATTTTTGGAGATAGAATGAAAGATATGCAATAAACGACTTTGTTCTTCCTAAGATTGTTCTTATTGTATTTCAAAGCTTTTGACTATAATAATTAATATTACTCGCAGTTAATATATACATTGTTTTTTACAATTTCATATATTGTTTTCCATAAATTAAAAAATCTATTCATTATTAAATGATTCACTCAATTTGGAATATTGGATAATATCCGAATTTTGGAATGTCAAAAATCTATTTTGTGTAAGCTAGTTTAAAAAAAATTTTCAAAATTGTATGCAATAATAAATTATGCGAAGGAAAAAATCTAGTTATTAATAACACCTTTGAAATGAAAAACTCAATTTGGAATATTGATAATATCCGTTGTTCAACATTGTATGAATGATAAATTATGAAACTGGACACAACATCAAAAATCTAGTTATCTATAACACCTTTGAAATAATCTCAATTTGGAGTTTGAATAAATTCCAAATTTTGGTATGAAGAATTTTTAAACTGAACTGAACATCTTTGAAAAGGGTCTCAATTTGGATAATTGAATTAAATGATCGGCCGACAAAATCCATTTTGTGATACACAAAATCCTCGTGTAACACGTTATTTTCGATGATTAAAAATGTAATTTTTTATTACAAAATGGCAATATTTAATATTTTGTATAGCGATAAATGACTTGTTTGATAAAAAATAAATAAATGAAGCATTCATTAGATACCTTTTTGAGAGGCTCC
The DNA here is from genome assembly GCA_910591825.1 of Funneliformis caledonium. Lineage (NCBI taxonomy): Eukaryota > Fungi > Glomeromycota > Glomeromycetes > Glomerales > Glomeraceae > Funneliformis > Funneliformis caledonium. The sequence goes on from CAJVPQ010003118.1 coordinate 6,024, forward strand.
ATTTGAACGAAAAATTATTTAAATTCTTTGTTAGTTTTAAATTTAATTTTTTTTTTTTTTTCATGAATTATTAATTTGATTGGATAATTGAAGATTAAGATAAATTTTCAAGTTTCGAAAATTTTCCAAGATGAAGTTTAATAATTTTATTTTAAGATTTGCAATATTATCAATCATTTCTTTTGCTATATTACCAATAAAATCACAAAATATTTTCACTTATGAAGACATACCATCTGTGAACGCCAGCGACAGCACACCAACGATATTTAAATTAGTTAGTTATGATGATAACACGATAGTCCTTCATATAATTCGTCCAGATTTATCATACCCTATTGAAAAAGGTATACTTTGGGTTGATAAATACTTGTCACTTCGCACGATTTATCCCAATGGGAGCGTTGTACCTGTTGATATTAAATTGGATATACAAGACTTTAACTATTGTATCTTGGACATTAACGGAAGTCAGGCGAGCCCCATTAGAATTTATCCTATAAGAAGTAATTTTCTGATAGTGACTTATGCGGAAACCACGAATTCAACTGATCCATTAAGTTATACTGATTGGGCAATGGTTGTTGACTTAAATGGAGATATTTACAGGTATGTAAAATCATTCTTATATTTAATAAATAAAATCAAACATTCCTATGATTGTAAGCAATTTTATTAACTTTGCTTTCTTCTTATTTATAGTAAAATTTCATTTGGTCCGAGCTTTGTTGATGTTGTTACGAATCAATGGTACCCTGACCGAGCTAAGATTTTTGCAAACTTTGATCCCGACAAAGGATTTATCCGTTACACACCTGTAACAGGTTCTACGAATACAATCTGGCAGCAATACATAGTGTAATTATCATATAAAATACTAAATTTAATTATGAAAAGCCATTTACATTTATTTATTTTTTTATTTATTAATTTTTTATAAAGGACCGAAGCGGGAGAAATAAATCTACTTGCGCAAGATAACATACCTTTCAAAAATAATCTTAGCCTTTTAAGCAATGTCATTCCAATGGTGGACAGTAAATATGCGATTGTTTTTGCCAATTCTACGGATGTGGACACAATAGACAGTCCTTTGACTTCAAGAGGGGGAGTCTACATCATAATATTAGATTATAGCCTTGCAATTAAAAGAGAACCAGCTGTTATTTATCAAACACAAATTCAAGGAATTAAATTTATTAACATTGATTGCAGTGTTTCTTACGTAGGAATTGGACAGACTTGTATTGTAACAAGCGAATCTACAATTAGAGCAGAAAAAAAATTATATCTTAAAATTGATTTTCTTTCATCTGGAACCGTAATAAACGTTTTGCCATTGATGAATGATATCCAAACGAATCCATTAATTGATCAATACAATATTGCGTCGTTACCGTATGGCGGTTATTTATTAAGTGGATTCGGAACATCTGATGGTCAAAATATAGTTTCCGGTTATCTTTTAGGTGACAATGGTGAATCTTTTCCTTGGGACCTTCCAATTAATACCGTGACAAACTTTATAGGAGCATCAAAAGTTTTAAGGAATAATACTTATGTACTTGCTCAGCTGGGAGAGAAACCAAATTGGTCTTTAGTCACCACTGAATTGAAGAAATTTGAGATAGAACGAGGTAAATGAATGATAGTCGCTAAAAAAAAGATTAATTAAAAATAAAAAATTAACTTTCAATTAATTAATATAGATCATGGGTATGATAATTTCCACATTGACACTACATCTCCGGTCCTTGATGAAAAAATTGCACTCGATATAGAGTCCCTTAAAATTATATATTATAATGAAGTTGATTTGTCAGTTGGTCTCATTAAAATTTTTCATGAAAATGGTAATTTACGTCAAATCATTCCTGGAACCAACGACACATTTGTAACTCAAAATGTAGATGGAAATTTAACCACGGTTAATATCAAATTATTGAATTGCACATTAAATCAACCTGGTAGTAGATACTATGTTTCGATTGAAAATAATTTTGTAAAGAGCCGAGTTTACCAAGAACCTCTCTATGGTGTAAAAGATCATGTTTGGGCGTTTACAACACGTAAGTTCTTATAAATTTTCCAGTTTAACGATATATGAAAATGAGTTACTTTTTAATATTTTTATGTATACATTTTAATCATTTTCAAATAGCTCAAATAGAAGAAGAATTTTCGGAGAGCGTAAATGGACAAGTTCGATTGACTGCAAATGGGACAGTATATTTCGAAAGTCTTAACGAGAGCGAACGCAAAATTTTCACTACGAAATTAATTGAAGAATTGGCTGATGCAATTCCCGTCAGTCATAAACGTGTAACTACCAATGAAAGGATTGAAACCGACGTTTTGGCTCCTCAAAAACAAATCTTTTTATCTATTAACATCAATCAAGATGAAACTAGAAAAGAAAGAACTGTAAAATTTGCTATTCGTGATTTAGATAATTTGATTAAGCATAAGTTTATCACTGTTATTGCATCCGGCGAAGCTTCAAAATATTTAGATGATAGTTATGGATACCATCGACTTCGTAAGCATTTCATTATCAATCATATGAGCGTGTGTTTCAAGTGAGAATTTTTTCAAATAAAAACTTAATATTTTACTTATAAATAGCTGATCCGTTGTTCACTCATGGTCTCCTTGGAGCATTTGCAGTAGGATTAATGATTTCTGGAGTGTTCTTTTTCGCCAAAGATAAATTGCCTGGTGTAAATACCATTTGTTTAATTTTATAATTCAATAATTTTTTTTTTTTTTACTCACCTTTTATTATTATTTAGGTAAAAGATACCACAATTTTTTTATTTAAATTTTGTGTTGCTATTTCTGATATTGGGTTGGATTGGGTTTTTATTATTACGAAAGCGAAAAACGTTGGATTATTTATTCCAAGGTAAACGATTTCTGCACTAATTTATATTAAAGTAAATATTATAATAGAAATAAAAATATTTACGATAATGATAATTTTCTTTCAGTCTTGTAATTTTGATAGGTTCATTTAACGTAAGTTTGGTGTTGGCATTAAGAATTATTGACAAAGAACTAAGAGATATTGAACAAGCAGAAAAGGCCAAAAATGAATCAGTACAAGAAGAAAATTCCTCAGAACAAGCAGATAACTTCAAAGTTTGGTTTAATAAAAATAATATATTTGTGAATGTATTCACTATTTTAGCAGGAACCGATCTTGACATTTTAACTTTACTTGATTCTAAAGTAAAGTTTGGAGGATTTGTTGAGTTTAATGCTAATTTTTCTGAAAAAACAGTACAAAGAATTGTTAAGTATTCTTGCATTAACATTATTCTTGAAAATATTCCTCAATTAGTTATTCAGGTATTTTTGCATTTAACTTTTTTTTTATTTATTTATTTACTTTTTTAATCTAACTATTTTTAAATAAAATTTCAACAGGTTATATATTTAAAAAGAGCGATATATTACGATACTATACCTTTATTAAAGCTTGTATTTTCCTGCTTAATTTTATTTAATAATATTATTGGAAAAGTATTACATTTTCTACATAAAAAAAATAATAGTTGACGGAAATGGTGATGAGAATTCTGCACATGCTTATGCTAAAGATCCTTCTTTTTAGACTTAAAATTTAGATAAACATTTCTTTATTATATTCTTTTATGTATGTATATTCTAATAAAAATTTACGGATGATTTAAGTGCAACGTATGGGAAACCTTTCATGATTTACAACTTTATCATTAATTTTTATTGAGTATCAGTTTTTATTAAACATTGTATGCATGGTTAGGACGATGCTTTAGACGAACGAACAATATTTATACAAAGTCGATCGTTACTATTTTTTTTTTAAAAAAAGATGCGCAAAAAATGTCTTTACTCCTACTCTCCTAGTAATGTGATATTAAATCACAATTTTCAAAAAAAAAAATCACATTTATATGTACATTGGTTTTGAAGTTGGCAAAGCCAAGATTATATCGCGCGCTTGTAGGCTATCAGAATGATCCGAAGATATCAACTAAGTTTAATTTGTAATTTCTTTATTAAGACGTTTGTTTTTCATACGTGGATTTGATTTATTAATGCTATCAAATCGTGATTATGGTGAGTCGTCATAGTGATTAACTTCCAATCTATGATAATTCTCCCGTGACTTTCAAAGCAAATTTTACGCGTCTTGTTAGTTACTTATATGTAAGTAATTTCTTTTTAAATGGGCTATTATGATTTCGTAAAATAATAAGTCTACTTATTCAACTATCAAATCCATGCTTGATGGCATATTCCATGTGAGGCTTTGTTATCACATACTCAATAAACTGTAGTAAAGTTTATTAAAATTTTATACCAAAAAGTCAATTAATGGTTTGCGTAGACTGTTATAGGTGAGGTGAATTTAAGTCATTGATATTTAGAACCGCAACTAAAGTATTTTTTTTTTTATTATATATCACGTCGAATAACTGTAATTATTTCATATTATTTTGTTATGATATCCATTTTAAAATAAAAATAAATGATGTGAAGGTTGATTAACATTATCATTACCACGCCATTAAGTTATTTTATTTAATAATCCTTTTTTGATAAGTGTGTGATTTGGTTTATGATGTTATTAAATACGAAAATATCTTTGTAATTAATATTTCAACTTACCGCTTTTTCTAATATAACGATTTTTATGTTTTAATATAGAAAAAAAAAATTTAAAAAAATCGTTTAAATATGGTGCATGCAGTCTAAAGCCACCATTTTTTATCATGTGATTTCAAATAAATAGAAAAAAAAATTGAATTTAATATTATTCAAAAATCTTTCTGTAAAATTATAATTTGAACAATACTCTTTAATGTAACAGAGAGTTTATTCAAATTGAATTACTATAGCATAAAATATATAAATTTTAATATCAGTTATTTTACTATGTTTTGAATAAATTAGGCAAATTTTGGCCAGTTCGATACTAATATAATGCGGGCCAAAATTTATAAACCGGGCAGAATTAAAAATTTTAAAATGGATCAGAATGATTATATCTTTAGCATGTGAAAATTTTTTTTAGCACAATCTTATCTTTAACATGTGAAAATTTTTTTTTAGTGCAATCTACATTTGCAGATTTTTTTACTTTATAAAAATGCCACCAAAGACACGAAAAGTTCAACTTGCGGCTGCACGAAACAGTAAAGCTTTTAAAAAAAAAATGCAACTTTATTAATTGCAAATTGTGATGAGGATGAATTGTCAGATTGTCATGATTCAGATGATGATTGGCATAATGATAAATTCGAAAATCTAAAACAAATTTCACAGACTGCTTTTGATGTTATAATTAAAAATGCAAAAGTGCCAACATCATTTACAAATAAACGTCCATTGGTTTATATTGGAAATTCGGAAAGGACACAAAGACGTAAAAAATTAGCTGCTAAAACTGCAACAGCTGGTATCTCCAAACTTGATACTTTTTTTTTCATATCTCAACAAATACCACATCTTATATGTATACTATTATTTATGCTATTCTAGAATTAATTCTAAAACTGATTCATTGATGAAATCAATCTACAAAGGAGCTTGCAAATAATCTAAAGCAACTTGAAAGGGATCAAGAACAAGAAGGTTTTAAGTTAGCATTGGAGGATTTAAAGACACTAATTGCTGACAAATCTTTAATCTTACAAGTCAAAACACGATTACAGTTTATAATGCAATATACAGTCACACCTCGATATAATGAAGTTACTGATCCAGCTGATCAGGACTTCGTTATAAGAATCTTCGTTAACGCTATAACGAATTATGCAGTATGTATAACAAATAATTCGTTATAGCGTTAACGAATT
>CAJVPQ010003119.1:0-11867 GCA_910591825.1 Funneliformis caledonium
ATGTAAAATTTTTGATTTTCACTAAATAAATATAATTTTAATTTACGCATTACGTGAATTATATTTCCCTTTACAAAAAGAATTCTGTTTAGTTGTCAATTTTATTCAGATTTGTTCATTGTAGTTCTAAAATGTAAAGATTTTTAAAATATTATTACATTCTATATTTCTATCGGCTTATAATAAAAAAACTAAAAACATGTATGTATATATTTTATTTTCGAAATCAATGAATCCGATTAAACCTCTAATACAATAAATTATTCGCCAGCAATTAAATAAAAATAAAATTCTTCAAAACCGGAAGAATGAAAACAAACATTTATAGCTTATCTTCATCAGATTTAATTCGCTTTTCTATATTAAAATATAATTCAAATTTATAATCGTGTTTCAATACCACAACTTGATATGAAAGAAACCAGTAAAAATCATTTGTCGTGCTGATTAAATCAAAAAATAATTTTCAATATAATATATAACGAAGAAACAATTCCTACATACAAAGGTTACTAGAAATCAAAAACATCAAAAATTTCATTATTTATTATTATATTATTTTTTAAAGTATTGATTCATTTTCTGCTTATATAATCATGATAATTTATATTAGATTTTTTGTTAGTGAGAGTTTATATAAGGATAAGAATTTTATTTATAAAAGTTTAATATATATAAATTGTGATTAGATAATACATTTTTGTTAATCAATACTAACAAGTTTAACCTTTCCTTTATCAACTTATTTAATGTAAGGTTGATGCAAAAGAATTGGTAGAAATGCTCTGATAGTATTAAAACTCATATGAAAACGCCTTCGAAGTGTCTAAACGCCTCCAAAAGCGTCTTCTTTAAGAAAGTGTTTTTTAAAAAAAAGTTTCCAAACATTATACAAATAATATTACTTTATTATAATTTATTTTTTATTTCATTTTTTTTTTATTTAGTAAAGTTAGTACAATAATAAATAAGCGACTTAAAGAGGTGAAAGAATCATTCGAGATACTGTATGTTAAATGTTCATTTCAAATGAAGAAAATCAATAAACGAATGAAATTTTTTAATCTAAATTATGATAACGAAAAAAAATATATATAATAAACGAAAGTAATTACATTCTGAAGGGAATATTTAGAACTGGAATAAGTAATATAATAAAGAAGGAATAGAATGTACAAAAAAATCAAAAAGTACTATATATATATATATATATATATATATATTTATATTTTTTTTTTTTATAAAAAAAAATCAAAATAAAAATAAAATGAAAAAATTTATGATACAAAAATATTACGAACCAAATAAACAATTTCAAATTTTTTCTATGGAATGTAATAAATAAAAATAATAACCCAATTTGTTTTAGATTTCCAAAGAAAACGTGTAAAGAATCCCACCGTAATTATGGTAAAAACATATTAAGATGTTGTAGTTTGCGTGCTTGATTCACTAAGATCAATAAGTAACATTATAATGAATTAAAAATATCAAATAAACTAAATTGTTTTCAAAAATTGATAATTTTTGATATGGACCTTACCCGTTGCCACATCCTTTTAACGCAGCAAGCTGTTGTCTCAATGATTCAACTTCTTTGGTCATTTCATCTTGACTATGCTTTAGATTGTTTATGAACTCGACGGCTAAGAAAAAGGAGGTATATTAGCTGTAATTTAAAAATAGTCGAGGAGAGAGGAAATTTGTGTACCTTTGCTCAAAATCTCCCACTTGCTTGTCTTCAAACTTTTATCTACAGGTAATGAATCTCTAAGTTCATCAAAAAGTTCTTTCATTTCTTTTCTCCTTTTACGTTCAGCCAATTTATGTGATATCCTCAATTCAGGAGAACGAGAATAAGGAGTTTCCTTCACTGGAGTTGTTTGTTGAATGTAACCCTGATAATCATAAGCATATGGATGATATGAATGATGATGAGATGAATAGACTTGTGTGCGATAACGGTCAACGTCCATCGGCATTGTACCATCTTGCTGTACAGGTTCAGAAAATCGAGAAGGAAAAGCCATTACTGGCATTGAAGCACGACGTGCCAATATAGGAGCGCTAACTTCTTCCTGCACAATTTGAGATAAACGAGGGTTACTGAAAGGAGGGTAGATAGAAGATTCATTCTGTTCAGAAAGATGTACTTGTGATATATTGCCTGACACTGGATGATCAGAAATATTATCATTATATTGATGATGGATTGAACACGATTCAGCATGAGATTGTAAACTTGTGTTTACATCATGAACGTTAAGCTTCGGCAACAGATTAGTTGTAGAAATAAAAGATGAAGATGGTGGTGCTGGTGGACTAGATGGAGCAGAATAAGAATTTCTACGATCATAAAGTGATAAACGTTGTATATTTGGATCTCCAACAGATTCTCGTCGTTTTACGGGATAATCATCTGTATTAACTGGATGGCTTGGTACTGGAACATTAATAACATTTTTTCGTTTTAACGGAGCGACGACTTCCCCTACCGCGATAGAATGTCGTCGTGGTTGTAATTGAGCTTGAAATGCCGGATTCATTAATGGACCAGGAAAACCATCCTTGATAGGGCTTGCACTAGTACTAATAGATGGTAAAGCATCCCTAAGTTTACGAGTTTCCATTGGTGAAAAAGATTGTTCACTTATAACCGATGATGGACGTGAAAGAGATGATGAAGGGGAAGGGGGATATTGATCCACAAATGATCCACGACGTTCAGAAGAAACTGTGCTCGTGGATGGAAAATTAATGTCAGGTTGCGAGTATTGTCGTGCCAATTCTGGATTTGGAACAGATAAATGAAGTGAAGGATCCGTAATTGAACCACGTCTTGGAGTGGTCAAATAAGACGGTATAGCAGAATGATGAGGTTCAAGAGGTGCAAGAGAACGAGATGTAAAAGGTTCTGTGGTAGGTGAAGGAATAGAAGGAGAAGGTGTTAAAGAAGTCGAAACGTTACTTTGATCGGTTGGTGACGATTTGTATGACATGTTATTATTTGTGTCATGAGGTGGTGTTGGATTAGGAAACGAATATTTAGACTCCGACATAGGAGCTTCCATAGATAATGGTGATGGAGAGTGTGGACGATTCAAGGCAGGTTTTGGTGATGTATATTGTGTATCTGTAATTAATAAATTTAAAAATTAATTAAAGTTGATATATCTTTTGTTATAATTGTAATTATTTAATCAAATATTTAAGTTTCTATGTCAAATACTATATAGTTAATTTAACTAATTCATTAAATCATGTATTTATACCTAACGGAATGTCCCAATACAAAATTTAAAAACCCGATGTTTTAAGAAAACCAACACAAGAATATCTTGAGTGTTAATAAATATTATTTATATTACTGTATAATTAATATCTTATACACTTTATTTGAAGCTATAACTTACTTTGTATTGCCGAGTGATTATTCGAAGGAGAGTTATTAGAACTACCAGAGCCGTTATTATGATAAGTAGAATTATTAGGTTGTTCGTAATTTCGGTTCAAAATCTGATGCGGACTTGGCAACTGAATTGCTTGAGTTGGCGACATTCCGCTTATTATATAAGCGAAATTTTTTTTTATGCCGCGAAATGAAATCGCTCAAGTATTATTCTTTACTTTTTCGCTGAGTAAAAGTTTTATCAAAAAAAGAAAAGATGTTAACAAATAGTATTTTGCAGGTCTTTTCAGTAAATTAAACTTTTTTATTTCTTTTTAATTCTTAAAAGCATTTTAGGTTGAACCTACATATTCCTGCTGACGATAGAAAGTTAAATAAGGTATATAAATGAAAGCCAATTGCTGTCTATTAAATAAAATTTTATTTTCCCTCCCTTACGTTTTTGATGAACTTTATATTAGAGAAGAAGAAAAAAATAAATAAATAAATAAATAAATAAAAGTAAATTCTCAGTGATGAGGTGAAAGGGACATTCAAAGGCCTTTTGTTGTTGATTGAAACTCAGTATGCCCCAACACTGCCCCGCGAGGATTCATCAAATCAAATGTAGAGTTGATTTTCATTTATTCAACCTGTAAATTCTAGTATCTATCAATTCTGTTTCTGTAAAAAAACCATGAGTTCTTAATGCCAAACATGTGGACACAGACGAGTACTACAGCAATTGCCACATTGAGTAATATTTTTTTGCCCAAAATTATTATTATTATTGGTAAAAAAAAAAAAAAAAAAAGCCAATTTTTCAGTTTTTAAATTATATAAATCTAAGAGTATTTTAATAACTATTATCATGTACATTAGTCTAAATTCAAATATACCAATTTAATATTATAAAAATCATAAAAATTATTCATTTTTTTTCTTTTTTTTGATATTTTTTGTGTATACATACATATAATATCCTGATACAAAAAAAAAAAAAATAAATAATGTACTCGGTCCACCAAAGTCTAATAAAATATCGATGGCTACGCTTACAAATTTATTCTACATTATAAAACAGAAAAAAAAAAATAAAATAAAAAATAAAATAAAATAAATCAAATGTGAAATAAAAAAGTTTAATACATAATATAATTAAAGATTGTAATTATTATTTACTCTTTCAAAAAGCTGTCCATCGAAGAGATTTTACTTTTTAGGTCCATCGCTTCGATTTGATAAAATTGATCAATCTGACGTAAATTGAAAACGAGGTCTAAGTGAGAATGATCCTAAATCTTCAATAGCCGAAATGTTAATATGACTTGCAACAGATGTTGCTATTATGTTGCGATTGATACCTTTGAAATCCAGTCAACCATCTCCTGTTTTGAAGAAGCTTGAAGAATGTACGCATTATTATTCGTATATATTGCAAACACATTTTGTCTCTAGTGAATAGAAATAAAAAGTATTATTATATATTATGTAAAATATTATGAGTAAATCCCAAAAAAAAAAATGAAACAAAACCTGCAACATGTCTTCTAGATCTTTTTTATAATCAACCCTGACCGATGCAAGGTTGATAACACCTTGCTCTTCCGTTTCTTTTTGAGATTCATAGATAAAGAGGTATGGTCTATATAAAAATTTATAAACATATCAAATGAAACAGAAGAATAAAACCTATATTGACAACACGATGATATGAAAATAAATTAAATAAATGAAATAACGTACCTCCTCAAGACATACCAACGCTTGACCCAATAATCGTTCGCATTTTCCGGTGTAAACAAATAACCTTTTTTGGTTATTGTATCACTACGTAGGTAAATTTGTTTCATTAATCTTTTGAATTTAACATAAGTCTTGGGAGAAAAAATTTACATACGTTTTTCCAACCATTCGAACTTGCGCAACCAATTTAGACGGTTTTGTGTTTTTCCAAGAATTGGCATCTTGATGAGGTCCCGATAGAGGAGGCTCTTGATTTATAACGATCTGTTATATTGAAAATTCCATTAAAATTTCTCTTTGAAACATCTTTATACAAACCGAGATATATAAAATCAATAAAAAACCTCTTTAGTTATGCCCAATTTTTTCTTCCAAAGAGTAATGGCCTTTTTAGCTAAATCATTATTAGGATTAGAACAACTCTCGAGTTTTTCTTCAGAAGATACTTTGCGAGCTTCGTGTATTGCAAGTATTTGTTTTGTGCGCTCAACAGCCTCTTGCCTACGAATAAGTTCACTGATATTTTTATAGTCCTTAACAAGAGATACTCCACGGGGTTTCCAATTACCCAAAAATTCTTCACCACGAACATATTTATTAGCTGTATTTAATCTCCATAGTTCAGAAATTTTACGAGTCATGGGTGGTTTTAGAATTACCGAAAACAACCCACTAGACTTCCACAAAACTTTTGACTGATTTATCAATTGAATCAATTTTGATGGTGGACGAGCTTCACGACCTTGGATTTGCACTGCAATATCCATATGGAAAGAAATTGGTTCAACACATTTTTCAGCTTCAACATACCAAGTCAGACCTAATAGAACACGACTACTTGATTGTGTAGTTCTATTAAGAAATATAGAATCATGAAGTGTACTGTCCCATGAAGCCTGAGCAATTATCACACTAGTGCCATCCCTGTTGAATTGAACATTTTGAGCTGGTAACAAGTTCATTTGTATATCATTTTGTACTGGTGATTCAGCTAATCTTCCTTTTCCGTCTAATAATCGAACTCTTCCTATTTCCATCTTTGTAATTCGATTCCAAGGAAATTGTCGACCAGAATTATGCGTTAATGTAAGTACAATACGTCGCTGCAATCCTTGTCTTAAAAAGAAGGCACCGGGATCTAGAGGATTTTGAGAAAGCACTTGCACGGGCACATACTCTCCCGTTTGAGCAAGCTCGCAAACCTGAACCCAAGCTACTACATCATGTTTTTCCTCGGAAACTAATTCATCCTCGGAACGGCGCTCTCTGGGGGCTGAAGTTTCGGATGAACCATTTCCATTAATACCACGATAAAGTGGTCGTTCATTATGATCATCCCATTTTTCCATATCTTCCAATACACAACGTTTTGCACGACCAAATACTTCGAAAGTCAACATGCCATTGATAAGAATGTCCATCATTGCAGGAGTAACAATCATCTTTAAAGGTTGTTCATAATTATAAGTGATTGTTTTGTTTCCAAAATCGCTTACAGTATCTGTTGCGTATATATGTTCGCCCGGTGATAAGGGATGTACATTACCAAAAGAGGATAACTTAAATTGTACATGAACTTGGGTAAATTGTGATTCTTTTATACCGGTGAGCTCTAAAATTTTCACTTCAAATACTACTTGGCAGCCGACTAATAATTTTGAAGAGATCTCTTTTGATTTATCTAAAGAATGTGAATCTTTTGAAGTTGTATCCTCGAAATCGGTTAGAAATTTAATAAGAACTTTACAATGCCCTAAAATGTCACCTGAATATCTACGAATTACAGGTGCATTATGCACGTGTTCAGTTTTCATAAGCAAACATGTCAATCCGACGCTGGCACTTCCAACGAAAGTAAAATTTGGGCAAGGATTTTCATAAAACGGATCTTCCCAATTGAAATGTTTACTATATTGAGGACGATCAATGAAATTATATAAATTACGCATCTTTTGTAAACGAGCTTTGAGTTTATCGAGCGACCATACATAAATAACGTCGTTTTTGGTATCGATAACCTTAACTCCAACACAAGGCTTTTTAGAAGAATGTAATGAAATGTCGTCATTGTTACAGTATTGATTAAGCGCAGATGTAGTTTCCCGGAAAGAAACTGGATTAATATAAGGTTCATCTTCTATAATAGTAAATTGATAAAGAATTTTTTTTCCAAGTTCTTTACTAATGACATTGGCTTCTTTCAATATCACTGCATTACTAAGAATTGTTTCTGCCATTTGGACAAATCTTTGACGTTTCCATTTCTTGAGAGCCATATGAATGAGGCGTAATTCTTCTTCAGTATAAGGAGGAACATCGGGTGGTAAGTTATATTCTTCACAAGGAGCGTTAGATTGCCTTATTTTACGTTGATATTCCTGAGCCTGAACCTCAAGCATTCTTTGCATTTCTTCTTGAACCATCTTAAGTTTCTCTTCCATTTGCTTTTTCTCGGCTTTTAATTCATCTGCCTCAAGATTTGATGCTTCTATTAATTGCATTTTATCCTCATATTCCTGTTTTTGCAAATCAAGCTGCTGTTGCATCTCTTCTTTAATCACTTTAAGTTTATCATCTAATTCTGGTGGCATTTCCGTATAAGGAGATTCGATGGTTTCATAAGTTTCATTAGATCCAGGTTTATCAGATGTATGCGAAATCGTATCATCTTCAAAATCACCACTTCTGCTATCAGGTCGAGTTCTTCGGGCACTTTGAATTTTTTTTAAGTCATCCATCAACCGTTGTAAATCTTCATCTGGTAAAGTTCCAAATGTTGAATCTGCGCCAGAATTCAAATAATGAAGTGCTACTTCTCTCTTTGCAAAATTCCAATCTATTACTGCTTCTGACATAAGAGAAGCTGTAGATGTCGGAGAATCTGGAGCTTTGCCACTATCCTCTCCATTTCCATTCGAAGTTGGTTGTTGAACAATGCTAATGCTAAGTTGCTTCGATTTCGCTCGTTCACGTCTAACTTCTTCAGGATGATTAAAACGAAACACATGGAAATCCCCAAGAATAATACGGAATCCAGATCTTAATCTTTTTGATTTACTTATACGCATACCGTTGACCATTGTTGTACTATTTGCGTAAGGATGCAATGTAACAGCACCATCTATATTTTCGAAATAGCAATGTTCATCTAAAATATTTTCACCACTTAAACGTATTTCAGATTGATTATCAGACTCAAGACGACCAACTCGAGTTTTTCCAGGTTTTATTTGATATACTAGGCATTCCGACATAAGCGGATCTTCATTAAGGTTGACAAGATGTGGCACCTTTTTAGGAGGATGTACACCAACTGCATTTTTTTCAACCATAATACCAAGATCTTCCAATGTCTTTTCACGTTCTCTCTGGATTTCTACGGTTTTGTTTACTTTTTCCTGCCAAGTTTCATTTACTTCATTCATTAATTTTTCAGAAGCTTGGATTTGATCGATTAGCTCCTCTTTTGTTTTCTTTATAGTATTTCCATTCCTATCCTGTAGCACAACCACTTGTTGAGAAGGAGGAACACTGGGATCATAAGAGACATCTCCTCCTCCTCCTCCTCCTCCTCCTTCGACACCAAGTTTACTACGCAACATTAATAATTCTTCTTTGAGTTCACGAATAAGTCTTGCATTCGGGTCTTCGTTAACAACGGCTTTGTTTTTAATGCGTTTAGCTGCATCGGCGTAACGTAAGGTACTAAGCGTTTCATCATAATCAGCCGGAGAAATGGCAGCAATCATAGCAGTTTTAGAGTTACCACCCAAACTGTCTTTAAGTAACCAAGTTAAAATCTAAAAGTGAATTTGTTGTTATATTAGTAAATAAATAATGTAATAATAAAAATTAACAAATCAAAATATTTGTAATGAAAATAACATTACAGAATCTCTATATGGGACAAAGGTTTGATCTTTTTTCTTTTTTTTACTATCACCAGAGGATGCTTCAGCTAAAGCAGCAATGACTTTACCCAAAGTTGTAAGAGATTTGTTAATATTAGCGCCTTCTTTTAACCGAGTTCCAGTTGCACCAGTTGCATTAGCACGTTCCGAACCAGCCAAATCCACAAGACTGACAATTAATTACGAGGGTTAATAGAAATGGATAAGCCAAGAAACAAGGAAATAAAAATAAGTAAATTTACCTAATTCGAGATACTTTTTCCGTATCCATATTTGTTTCAGCGTCATGCCTTTTTTGTGTTAATAATAGGGTAAATACAGCATGAGACCGACTTGATGTTTCATTCATATTTGTTGCGGCGACTGTTCTTGCCTAATTTTTTTTTTAAAAAAAAAAGGTTATTCATGATGTTAAATGCTTAAACTTATACAAGTTAATGTAATTTTCAAATCATACCTTGTTACCCTCGTCCATTAAATTCTCAATATCTTGAAATGAATTGACAATCAGCTTTGACAAATCTTCTACATATGGACCTAAGGCTGGATGTTCTCTGACTTTGAGATTTCCTTTATTTTTAGGGTTTAACAAATCCCTAACACGTTCATTGTAAATTTCAATATAAGAAACCTGAACTTGATAGGCCACACTAGTATCTTGGTTTCTAATTATACGGTTGAATAGTTCACAGCAAGTAAGGGGTATAATGCCTTTATCTTCTCCATATCCCATCTTTCAAAAATAATGAAATAAAAAAAAGTTAAATAATGAGTTTATAAAAAAAATTTATCCTAACATGTAATATCTTATGTACCATAGAATAAGATTTTCCTGCGCCGGTTTGACCATCTAAAAAAAAAAAATAAAATTTCATAAATAACTTCAATATATCGGTTGGTTATATAAATTAAGGATACAGAGAAAAACTCACAAGCAAAAATGCATGTATTGTAGCCTCCGAAAGCATGGTCAAGAAGCTCTTCACCAAGATCGTTATATAGCATTGCTTGGGTGGCATAATTCGAATCATTCTTATCAAAAGACCAATACGATTTATCAAACGTAAACGCTTTCACATCTTCATCTCGTTTAGCAGCTTTAGAATTTCCAGGATCACTTGCATCTGGCCTGGTGATAATCGTTTGATCACCTTCCATTCTGATGAGACACTTTGCCCCCCGGGCAAGTTCTATAAATTGAAAAATGTAAATAAAAATTTTATGCATTTTTCTCCAGTTGAATACTTATTAATTTCGAAGATTTGTTGAGTAATGGTTCTATCGTGTTATATATAACGTTAAATAAGTTCGTTTTATTTACCTCTAGAATTCAAGGGTCGACATCTAACAACTACTTTAATATTTCCACCTGCCATGATGACTTAGTTAGCAAGGTATTTTTGTATAAAAAAAAAAAAAAATGGGCTTCGAAGCCCAAACTAATAAGCAGATGGTGTTAAATAAAACGGTGACCTAAAAAGAGAATATTGTTGAAAAATAAAATTGACAAAATTGTTTGAAAGACCAAATTTGATATATTTACAATTAATTTAACAATTTAACAGATGGTAAAACTTTTATCAAAACTAATAATAATTTAAATTAATGACAGATAAAAACATATTGAAATGCAGAAATTTGCAAGGCCATAAATCACAAAGGACTCGACATAGAAACTATTGCGAGCGAGATACGTAGAGTTTATGGGCGGTTTGGCAGCAACTGTTCGTTGCACTGTTTTCCATGTATGGCATTTTTTTGCAATTTTCATGCGGAACATGCGAATATATGATCCATGATAGTATCAGTTATATTAAAAAATTTTAGCTTATGATTTTTTTTTATCAGTCTTTGTTCAGTTTAATAATTCAAAGGTTATGATTGTTCTGTATCTGTTTGTATTACCCAAAATTGTAGCACAGCCACACAAACCGCCACGATCGCCACAAAAGAAAAAGAAACAATGCATATATATCTAACCAAAACCTAACAAAGGAAAAATAACAATAGACAAAACATAATTGAATTAAACCGCTTTCACGTGATATTATTATTAAAAATATAAAACTTTACTTAAAAATTATTAAGGTTTTAATTTTATTATTATTTAATAAAAAATTTAATGATTAAAAAATTGAAATATTTACTAATGATAGTAGATGTAATAGAATTTAAACCAATTAATTAATCAGTTAAATAAAATAGTATCTTTTAAATAGTAAATATAAAATTATTTATAAAATATTATAATTTGAATAAATGAAATTGGTATTTCTAGTTTAATTAGTAAATAACTAAGCTTATATTATGAGTTATAATTATAAGTTTATGCTTTACTAATATATAAAAAATAATTGATTTTTATAAAAATTTCATTTGTAATTAAATACAGTCTTTAATAAAGAATAGTGATAAAATTTATATTTATTTACAAATTGCAATTTATTTCTGTTTGAGTACTAAATTTCATATTAAAAATATTATTATTCTGTGTTTATTTAGTTATAAGATTTTTTACTAAGAGTATTTGTCTTCTACTTTCTTTTTTACTGCTAAAAATTGATTAGGTATTAGCATTTTTTATTTTTAAAAATAGTTAAGTAATGCAATAGTAGGATACTATCATATAATACAGTCTCTGGCGAAAAGAATGGTGATACAAACTTTTACTATATAATTAATTTTTTTTTGAAAGGATTTATATAAACAATTACATGGTATTTTATTGCATTACTAGTCTGAATACTATGTGTATTTGTTTGAAGTCCGCAATGCATATTATAATATGAATAAAATTTTTGCGATTGTGAAACAAGGTCAAA
>CAJVPQ010003120.1:0-11867 GCA_910591825.1 Funneliformis caledonium
ATTTAAATTTACTTTTTGCTTAAATGTTTCATATGATAATACTGACATCTTTACAATCTTGTCATCTTGTTTCGTGAATGTTATATAAGGCCACCCTGATCTTTCTGAAATACTTAGGTCCCAATTTTCATAATATCTTTTAACCTAATAAATAGTTATAGACTTACTACAATGTATCTGTTTAACAATAAATCTAAAACTAAACTTTGGACTAGTTGGGTGCTTACGTAAAAAGATAATTTCATATCATTTCTCTAAAGAAAATTCTATTTTTCAAGCAAAAATTTGATGATCATCTAAATTTTTTTTGTATCATTAATACTTATAAATTTACAGGTAATCATGTATTGTGTTATATTATATTTCTGAAAAATTTAAGGGTAGTTATATAATAATTTTGGATGATCTCAAGTGGTCATATACTTATGACTGCTACTGTAATAAGATTTACTGATTTTAAACTTAAAGAAATTATTTATTATAATCTAAACTAAGAATAATCACAATTTTTCTTAAGTATAATGTTTTGCTATATCTAATATCATTTAATAAAATTTAATTAATAATAAAATTTAAAATAAAAAATGCATATATAATTAACTTTTTCTATCATTTTTTGAAAACACATTTTTATACAAAAAAATCAAGTTGTAATGATATGATATATCTTGAATAACATTTGATTTATATTAGATCATTTTGTATAATTTTATTTTTAAATAAATTACAATTTACTATATATTTTTTATTTTAAAATTTTTTTAATAAAAAATTTGTTTTATACTCTTAAGCTTTTCTTAAATGATAATTATTAAAAAAATTATTTTCTGATATTAATTATTTAATTTCTATATTGTATTTTTCATTTTATTTTATTTTTCTTTAGATTTGAGATTCATTTAATTAGCTAATAATATATCAAATAATATACTAAATGATTTGAACTATTATCAAAAATTAAAGCTATTACATAATTAGAAAATAAGCCTTAAAATTAGTATTATTTTATACTTTACTTATACAAGTAAATATTAAATAATCAAATAATCTCTTAATTTTTATCATGTGTTAAATAAATGTGTTTTATTTAATATATATTTAAATATTAAGTTTAAAGAATAAGTATATACAAATAAAGCTAGGGATTGATAAAAATTTAGCTTTTACTGATAGGTTTGTAATAGGCGTTTTAAATTGCAAAAACATTTACCTCATAAGAAAGTGATTAATAAATAATTAGTAGATTAGGTATTTCATAAGAGGCTATGATGATAATAAACTATATTATATAGTTGCAGCATCATTCAATCGAGTCATCATTAAGGTTAGAAACTGAGTCTAATTTTTAGGTGAATTTGACAATATAGATAAGATAATCATTACTTTATAGTTTAATATAGAGATTATAATTCTTAAGGCAAAATTATTTTATCACTTAAACTTACTTAATATTAAGTAAAAGTTATAGATTTGATAAGAAATATGATAATAATAGGATGTGACAAGCTTTATGGTTAAAATAATCTTTTTATCTAAGTTATAATAGTACACTAGAGTTTAGTAGATCTATTACTATAGGTATAGTTATTTTAAATATCTAAATTAGATAGTAATAGCAAAAAATATACTTTTAAATAAGTTACTAATGCTTCTTATGATAATATTAAAGATCTAAAAGAGTATCTCATTTAAATAAATATATTATACTAATAAGATACTTATAACTTTATCTTTAGCTACCATTAATCAAATTATAGTACAGAATGATTTTACATTTAAAATGCTTATAAGTATAAGAAATTCTATTATATTTCAGATAATTAAATAAACTAATTATTTTAGTGATTATAATGACTAAAGAAATTTATATATTAATTATTTTCTAAATAATCATTCTATATTTTCTATACTATTAATATTATTGACAAAATGATCTTTATACTGCTGTAATCTTATCAGATAATTAATTTAAACATTTTTTTAATATTACTAAATTTACTAAATAAATCTTAAATTTTAAATTATATAAATAATAAAATTAATAAATATCTATATAATAATAAATATTTCTAAAATTATCTTATAAGTAGAATTATTTATTTTAATCTTTTAACTTAAATATTTAAACTATTAAAAATAAACTTAATAATAATATATATAATAAAAATATTATTAAAATAATTATTAATTTTATTAATTTAAATATAAAGAATTCTTTATAATTAAAAATAGTTATTTAGTTAATTAAAATTTTATAATTAATTAATTAATTAATTAAAATTACTTAAATTAGTTAATCAATTAATTAATTATAAATTTATATTAATAATAATTATAATTAATTATTTATAAATATTAGTATTTTTTAATTATAATATTTATCTGAAAATAAGCATTTCCTAAAAATAAGCACCACCCATTTTATATAGAATTCGTAAATAAGCATCTTTTATAATCAAATTTTTAATTATAATTTTATAGCAATAAATTTTTATATAAATGAAAACCAATATTATAAAAGTCTTTTATTATATATATAAAATATAAAAAATAAAAAAAATTTACATAATATCTTCACCAATAACTTTATTGTCATAATTGATTTTATCATTATCATTGATTTTATTATTATTATTAATATCATCATTATTATTAATATCGTGAATAATATCAATATTGTAATTAATATTATCACTGATATTATAGTCAAAACCTTTGAATCTAAATTCAAATTGTTGGAAATTTTACATTTTTTAAAGGATTCGATAATAACTTCTATAAAAATACTCTTCTAAGCTTATTTAATTCATAAATATATATTACTAAAGCTATTGCGGTAAAGATTTTCTGTTGCAGTTTTTTCTGCTCTACTACTCACTATTTATTTATACTATTCTTTATGACAGTGATATGCATTGCAAATTGAAAGCACTTTTAGACTTCTAATTCTTCCAATTTCAATAATATTTTCAATTCTAATAAAAAGTTATTGGAAGTTTCTAATGCTTATAGAAACATATAAATTTTATATTAAATAAAAATTAATAGTACTTTTAAACTTCTAATTCTTCTAATTCTAATAATATTTTCAATTTTAATAAAAATCATTAGAAGCTTCTAATGCCCATCATTGCTTTATGAAGATTGTCTTTAAATGGCTTATTTATTAAGATGTTGAATAGTTAATATACGTTAGTCAATCTATTTAGAATTATCACAAGATGAATACCACTTTCACAAAACTTTTTTTTAATTAATTTTTCTAAGTGATCTCTAAAAGAATTGTATATAAGCATCAAAGAATCCCTCTGAATTTTGTTTTTAACTTGTAAATAATTAAAATAATTAATATAACTTACTATTAGATTGCTGTCTATTTAACTATTACTCTAAAACTAAATAATAACTTTAAAAAAAATATTTTCTTTATATAACATTCGTTTACCTTTGAAAATGTATATTAGGGGAAATTTAGATTCATTTATAGTAAAGTAATGAAATAAATTGTCAGCTCATAAGAAATTATTAAATGAAGAATAGAAAGAGATATAAATAAAATAAGAAAAGCAGTTAAATAAAAAGTTAAAATTGAAAGAAAAGAAATAGAAAAACAGAAAGAAAAATAGATAATATCTACAGCAATCATAAAAATAATGATAAATTGATTTTCTCATTTTCAGTTGTTCAGACATAAACTGTCCTTTCTCTTTTCAAGTTAATTATATAAATACTAGCTATATCAAACTATACAAGTATCTCGTTCATGTAAAAATATTTTTTAATTTAAAATATTTTTAATTTTTAGATTAGTAACAAAATTATAAAAACTTTCTAAACAATTCTTGAATTTTATCAAAAGTTTTTGAGATATTCTAGTTCATTTACATAGTACAAGTTTATATCTTTTTATAAAATCACAAATCTAACGCTGAGACGTTTTAAATTTTTCCATTAAATTATCATAAAGAAGCAACAGTTTTAGTTCTTTTAAAATTTTAAATATCCTGTTTTGTATAGTTTTATAGATAATTACAAAATTTTATTTCCTTTGTTCTATTATCTATATATATAGCTTTTCTTCTGCTTCTGAAAAAAAAGCTTTTTGATCAAAAATACATGCTTACTTATTTTGTTCACTTTATCTGTTTAGCAAGTGCTAGCATTTATCCAATGTTTTACTATGATCATATCAAGGTGAAAATATCTACTAATTTTATTCTGACCATATTTCTTTGCGTAATTAATCATTTCTTTTTTTGTTTAACAAAATATGAATTTCGTATATATTTAACAATTTGCAATATTTTTTTGAAAAGTAAAATTTGATCAACTTAAATTTTAAAAAATATTTCAGATTTTTTATTTTAAATTACTTAAAAATAAGTACTCTTATAATAAAAAAGGGTGCATATTTTTAAATAGATACAATATTTATATTTCTTTAATTATTTATAAATAAATTTATCTGCAATTTTAAAATTAATTATTAATTACAAAATAAAAGAATTTATTAATTTTTGAACTGATTATTTATGATTAAATTAAGCTTTATTAATTTATAAAAATAATAATAAATTTTTTAAATTATTTCTAATAATCAAAAATATTATTTATCAATTTTTTTAAAAAATTATATTTTTAATAATTAATAAAATTGTTTTATATTAATTTTTTAATATGGGGCATGCTGCAATAAAACAGACAAAGTGAACATTTTATAAATAAGAGGTTGATTATGATGTGATTGTAAAATTGACCAGTATGACTGATAACGTTTTGAAAAGTAATAATATTGCTCATTTATAACTTATGGACTGATTAATTTTAATATTCACTTTATCTTATCAGAATGTGATAAATATAAACCATAATGTGATTAATATAGGCCTACCTCTATATAAAAATTATTAATATAAAACTAATTTACATTAAATCCATCATGCAATCAAAGAATTACAATACTATTTAAAGCATTCTAAAAAAAGAGTAAGAAGAAAAAATTGCCTCATATGTTTTTAAAATCAATGATATCTAAACTTTTTAGAAATATCTAGATCAAGAAAAAATCACTTATGAAACTTATCAAGAAGAATAAAAAACAATAAACTATAAATGAATATTACCACTAATTTATAAGGAATCAAGAAAGAAACGAAAGCTAAAAACATAAAGCAAATAGTTGCTTTTTTATCATTGAATAATTATCAATAATTAGGATATACTGTTTAAGTAAAAATAACAATAAATACAATAATTTTGATTCGTTGTAAGTAATACAAATCTGATACAATTTTATGGATTAATCTTCATCATATTAGAAACAATGAAAAAGTAATAGAAAAAAATTATTAGAAGAGCAGCAGATTTAAACTTTAGGAGACTGATGATGTGTTTATTCATTTTATATAAAGACTGTTTGATTAACGCATCAACTGTTTTAGAATTCGTAACTATAAATTATTTATAATCAGTATGAATATTGATCAGCATTTGGTAAGCTATTATAAAATAACCTGCACTTGTTTTTGTCTTGAAAAAATCAAACCATAAAATCTTTCCAATATCAATATCGCAAATAATTTAACCCATAAAAAAAGCAAATAACAAAATCATTCAAAAAATATTTGATTTTACTATCAAATTCATTTTTGGGTTATTGATCAGACTTGTCTTCGGTCCTTTGGCTAATCAACCCTATGTTATATCTCAAATGCTTAAAGCAACAATTCACCTAATCAAATTAAAATACCAAACCAGACAACTGCTTTGTGAACAAAAATATTTGCTAAATATCAAATACTTGTGAAAAGATTTTAAAATCTCTATTAAGAAACCTGAGCTGGACTCAATTTTATTTAACAAAGTAGGCCTTCAATAAAAATTCTCAAGAAAAATTATCAAAGCGCTTAAAAGTTAGGTAGATAAAGAAAAGGAGAAGAGAGATGTAAATGTTAATAACATTTATAATAACAATAATATATACAGTCAACTCTTAATAAAGCGAACTCTTGATATCACGAATTTTTTGAACAAATATAATAAAAATACTCTTGTTATAGCGAATTGGCCAATCAAATCTCTTAAAATCTTCACTATAGCCTTATAGCGAAATTGAGGTCTAGGACATAGAGTTCATTATAACAAGAGTTGACTGTAGCATTAATTTCACTATAGCTACCAAAGTATAGAAATACTTATAAATAGCTTTGGGTCTGAGTATTTCCTCCTATATAATCATTTTAGTAAATATGTAAAAGTACTGTACATACTTTGTTTAAGAGAGTAATAAAGAGAATTGATTATTGTAACTATTTTTTATAATTCACATTCAAATTCTGAAAATTACCAGTTATCCAAGTTATCATTTAACATCAAGTTACAATACACCTAAAAAACAATTGTTTCACTTTCAAAAATAGAAGTAATTGTTCTTGCATTATGCAGCATATCCATTGAGAATACAATACAACAATTTCAATTGTTTCATAACGTGATATACAAAGAAGCATATAAAAGGGATTTTCCTCTTTGTCTTCATTTTCCTTTATCTCTGACAAAGGCATAGAGGGTTTCTGATCTATTTTGCTAACTAGATTGGATCCAGTAACTAGTTGATTCAGTATTTCAATACAGAAAAGTATCACATGTTTGTGTAAGTAAAACATATAAATAGAATTGAGTCACTTTTTTTTTATATCTGTCCTTCACTATACTATAATCGTAACTCCTAAAAACCTATAACAGTAATGTCTATCACTCTCTTCTGCCTTGTCTAAGGAATACCAACTGCTTTTCTTATTGATATTGACAGAAACCTGACTGTCAGTCATCTTAAAAAAGCCATAAAGGCGAAGAAACTAAATGATTTTACTGATATTGATGCTGATAGACTGAGACTATGGAAGGTAAAAATTTGAGATATTGATGATTTAGTGAACCTCACACTCTAAGACAATAATGAACTCGTAGCTATGAGAAGACTTAGTAGATACTTTTCTGAACAGCTTTCCAACGAATCTATTAATATTATCATCAAATTGCCACATAAGTATTGAGTACTGCAGATTTTGTATCTGTAATATTTACTCTGACATACATTTTTATTTTTTTAGTTTTCAGCCTAGAAGAGGCGCTGTCATATATTACGCCATCTATTTTCTATACTCATAACGCTTCTATCTCATTGATGACTACGAAAACAGGTGGTAATCCCCTAATTGAAGTAGTACTTTGGGACTGCTTTTTCGACAACGTAAATAGCTATTTTTTCAATAAAAAAAGAGCAGAAATTTGACAAACCGCAATTTCATACTGCTTTTATGAATGTGCATATCAAAAAGGGTATTTGCATCACTTTTGAGGTCAATATTTGTCAGGTATTAAATAAGCTTATGAGACCAGAATATGAGTTTTATAGATGACATAACAAAACCCAGGCATATCAGATTTCGCTTGCAACTATAACAGCCAAACGATTTTGTGTATTAAGAATAAATGGAAACTTGTTTTGAGAGAGATTGATGAAAAACCTTTCCAGACTTTTATAAATCAAGTTCAAAAGTAAAGTCTGTAATTCAGCAGATCTATAACTATATGTGCAATAGGAACATCAGTACAGCGTTCTCTTTACCTATAAAAATTAATGATTTTTGCATCGGCTGAATGAGGTCCCATCAAAGCTTTTTATTTTAAAAACTCTTCCATCCATTCATGTATCTCTAACAGTACTCAAAGCTTATACATATATAGTTATACAAGCAAGAAATAGCTCCCCTTCTCCCTATCCTAATATAATTACGGTGTCAGTTCAGATAATACAACACAAAATAAACGTATTACTTGATCAATAATTCTAAAAGGACAGGACTCAAGAGGCCATCTTCTACTACCCTAGCAAATCAGCCAAATCAGCTGAATCTTAGCTATGCAAACTTTAGGTTTAAGGGTATATTAGGCGAAGGATAAAGTAAAAAGACACTCCTGTGCAAATTCCATGAAGATAAAATTGCTTTAAAGATTGCAGATTTATACAAAACCTCACCAGACATCTTGAAAAAATGCAGAAAGAAGTCCAAATCTATATTGAAGATCTCAAGGATATTCAAAGGAAATACATTCCTAAATTGGCATGTTACAGCTATTATAGAGGTGGATGGTGCTATGTCATTAGTACAACTATTGTTAGTATGCACCTAAATCATAATAACAAAATACTGAAACAGCAAAAGCCTAGGGTTCTTAAAGCATTCTATGAAATTCACAACTATGGTGTACTCCATAATGACATCTGAAAAAAAAACATTTTGCTTGATAGTGTCAGCCGTGTGTATCTGATCAACTTTAAGATAGTATGTTAGCTTGATCCAAAGAAAAAGAGGAAGTTGTTTGATTAAGAAAAATGTGAATTTTCTAGTTTGTTAGACTGTTATACTGTACAGGAATTCAATTTATATAATATATCTCCTACATTTGAAAAAATATAAACATATATTTTATAATAAACTGGTAACTAATAGATAGAATCACAAGGGTTCTGTTTTGAGAAAAAATTACAAGAATAAAGATAAAAACTAGTCCTAACCCTATTCAAGAGTTCAATTAATTTTTTGCTTTTCACTCTCTATTTGAGCTTCTAATCTAGCTAATTCTTATTTTTTGCTTTGTAACTCTTGTTTATGCAAAAGAGTTCTACCAATATTTTTAATTTCTCATTCTTTTTGTTTAATTTTACTTCTTAATTAAAAGATTATTTGCTCCTTTTCTCAGTTTTTTTCTTTTTATTCTCTCAATGTTTATTCTTTATATTTAAGATAGTCTTTATCACCTTTTTATTTTAAGTAATATGCTTCAGGATCTCTTAATTTTTCAGCTATTCTTTCATTTTTCATGGTGCTGACAAACTTACTAGCTTTATTAAGTAGTTTTCCTTCTTCATGATTTTTACCTCATCATTTTTGCAGTTTAAATTTAGGAAACAGTATAAGAGTAATATTATCTTCTTTTTATCCTTTTTCTAATTGATCTATTTCAGAAAAGCTTTCTTCTCAATTCTTTCATTTTTCTTTTTCATTCATTAACTTATTTTCTTTTTCTACTTGTAAGGAAATATAAAAATCATAGTAATTAATTTCTTCTTCTATTTTTTGCATGAGTTCTTGTAATACTTTGCCAAATTCTTTTCAAATTGAGGATTCTAGTAATAAGAATTTGTCATTTGAAACACGTTGCTTTAGTTCAATAGTAGTATATCTAAAGCCTATTTTATTGTGTAATCTCACAATTACTTTGCTCTTTTCAGCAATAATACTATTTGTAGTAGGTTGCAAAACTTTTTCAGTTAATTCTACTTGCTCAAGAGTGGCTGGTTTATACTTTTTCACTCAACACTCATTTTCATAACTTTCTTTATATTTTAGAACTATATAAGCAAAAAAATGAGAAGAGTTTTGACTAACAAGTATTCCCGTTGGTATAGTAAATCAGAAGCCTGCAGGATGGTAAACTTTGTCTATTTTTTTCATGGTATTCTCAAGAACTGGCAATATTTCGTTTCATTCATCAATGCTCATAAAGCGTACATCTTTAATATGCTTTTTGCTTGACATCATATAATGGCCTTTTGCATTAAGATGAATATTAGCAAAAGTAAAAACACTTCCTCCTAAGTTTGATATATAATAATCATACAAATCCTTTTCATGAAAGACCATACTGTCACAGCTAAAGCAAGCTTCTTTATCATCAGATTTGAGACAAGTATAATTAGATGTATTATTTTAATTAAAAGTAAAATGTGTGGATTGATCATCTTTTTCAATTTTATTTGAACAATTAGTACACTAAGAACAAACATAGTACTTATTATCTTCATAAACATTACATCTCAATGAAGATAGATTTTACATTGGGAACAAGTGGCAACAATTATGTCTTACTTTTATTGGCCATGCTTATTTAACTGTTTTACTCTTCAAGGCCAATCATCCCCTTCTTTATTTTTAAACTTTTCTAGAGCTTCTCTAAAGATTTTCTTTTTATTCTTTTCTCAATCTGCACAATTGTTTAGTTCTTGTTGAACCATATTTTGTGCACAATCTCAACAATAAAATCTGTTAGTTCTTTCTTTAGTGTTAAGTACTGGAACTGAAAAATTGTTTCCTTCTTTTACATTTTTACAATTAAAACATTCTTTTTTAGTTATAATTACTTATTGATATAGTAAGTTTTAAGCAAAAAAAAAAGGTAAAATAACCATTTTAAAAAAAGATAATTTTATAAATTATAGTAAAAATGAAATATTAATTCTGTTTAGAAATTTCATTAATAAAAGCTAAAGTAGATGGTAAGTTTTTTGTATTAAAATTTTTTGTCCAGATATTTTTGTTTTTTATTTTGTTTTTTAATAGTTAAAGCTTCGCATAAGCTAAGCTGCTTGCAAGTCAAATGAGCTAGCTCATTTAGGCTCAACTTGAGCAACTATAAAATGAGCTATGAGCCAGATAAGCTAGCTTGTGCTGTGACTTAGCTCATGTTGCAGCTTAGCTCGTTGACTTGTAATTCTTCTTTGAAGAAAATAAATCAAAAGGCAGTTTTTCTTTAAAGAAATCTGCTCTGATGGCATTTATTTAAAGAAAAATGGCCCTAGTGACATTTTCTTTGAAGAAAAATAGTCCTAATAACATTTCCTTTGAAGAAAATGAATCCAGTGGCGTTTTCTTTGAAAAAAAAACACATTCAGAGCATTTTCTTTAAAAGAATTCATTTTTGGAGTGATTTCTTTGAAAGAATTTACTTCCAGAGTATTTTCCATAAAGGACTTCGCTTCTGAAGCATTTTCTATAAAGGAATTCGCTTCTGAAGTGTTTTCCTTGAAGGGATTCGTCTCTGTGACTTTTTCCTTGAAAGAATCGCATCTGGAGGCATTTTTTTGTCAGAAATTTTGAAATAAAATACCTCTAAGGTGATTTGCACTTCTAGAGGCATTTTCTTTCAAGAAAATAGCCTTTAAGACTTTTTTTCCTAAAAAAAAAACACTTCTGGGGTGTTTTTTCCTAAGAAAAGCATTTCTAGAGGCATTTTTTAAAAGAAAACTACTTCTGAAGGAGTTTTTCTTTAAGAGAATAGCCTCTGAGGCATTTTTTCTTAAGAAAAATACTTCTGGAGGCGTTTCCTTCATAGGAATAGCGTTTGAGGTATTTTTTTCTAAGAAAAATACTTTCAGAAACATTTTCCTTTAAGGGAATAGCCTCTGAGACATTTTTTCTAAGAAAAATACTTTTAGAGGCATTTTCTTTCAAAGAAATAGCCTTTGAGGCGTTTTTTCCTAAAAAAAAATACTTCTAGAAGTATTTTTTCTCAAGAAAAGCACTTCTGGAGACTTTTTTTTAAAGAAAACCACTTTTAGAAGCATTTTTCTTAAGGAATTTGCCTTTGAGACGTTTTTTCAAAGAAAAACACTTCTAAAGATGTTTTCTTTAAAGGAATTAATCTCTGTGGCTTATTTCTTAAAGGGAATCACCTCAGTGATTTTTTTTAAAAGTTTTTTATTTATGTTGAATAAATAAAAAGACTTGTGATTTTAGTATCATTTTGAATAATTATTCTACAATAATTTATTATTTTTATTTTAAAAAAAATTATTTTAAATTTAATTATATCACAAAGCAATTAAGATATTTAATTAAATATCAATTCTGATAATGAACAAGAAGAATCTTTAATTTACAAAAAAAGAACTTCTGAAATTTATTAATATTTTAAATTAGATTTTTTAACACATCGTTGGAATTACAATTATTGCAAGTTAGTATATTTTTATTTATATTTGAGTTAAATATTAGTTAATTTTAATTAAATTTTATTATATA
>CAJVPQ010003121.1:0-11866 GCA_910591825.1 Funneliformis caledonium
ATGGCAATGTAATTCAATATTAAAATTTTAATATATAATAAATGTGGTATTAGTTTGTTTATATTTTAAGTTTCGAACGATTTTAATAAATATTGATCAAGTAAATGAATTTTCATTTACTGCCAGTTTTTTCCGCCACTACTGTATCTTTTAAAATAGTCCTATTTCATCACAATTAAATATATTTTCAAAACTATAATCTTTTAATATTTATTAAAGATTCTCTCTCTTTATTAGTTCAGAACAAAGTGAAGGACTATATATCTACACAAAGTATCCTGATGTTTACTCGCTCAAAAATTGAGTCAATGCTGATTGGTTTTTACAATATTTTTTTTAGTTAAAATTATTTTGGACTTAATAACGATCTCTATTCCCTAATTTTAAGATTTTTTAGCAGAATACTTGCAACTTTTCTGAGTATAAAATATTTTTTAAGGCTGTGTCATTTTTTAAAATTATCCACTCAACCACTAGACATTTTAAAACTTATTCTCTTTTAATAAAAAAGCAAAACTCAAGGTTTTAGTTAAAAGAATATTATTAGTAATAATAAGATTAGCTTTAAGTGTATTATCTACTTAAATTGCTAATACTTCTTTAATAAGAGGAAATAGAGTTTTCTTATCATGTTTCAAATTAGCTTGATACGAATTGATATTTACAGAAAGCTAACAGTCTTTCTTTTTTAAAATATTACTTACTATGCCTTTATTAATGTTATATTCATTAGCCAAATTTTTTTGTTTTAAAAAAAAAAATATTTTTTTCAAACAAAGTTCTTTTTTTATGTAACTATAAGAGATTTTTTTTTTAAAAGTTCATCTTATTTATTAATAAGTTCATTAAACTATTTCTTTGAGTTTATTTTAACATTATATAAAGAAAAATACATGTAAAAAATAAAATATATAAAAACAATCATGAAACACAAGACATAATATATAATATAAATACTTATTTATTATTAATTTTATTAAAAAAACTAGGTACAGAGAATTAAAAACTATATATATATAAATTTAGTAAAATTTATTTTAAACAAAATTTCATTATATTAAAAAAATTATTATAAAACAATTTATTATATGAGTCATTTTATATATAAATTTTTCTGACTTTAATTTGTTGAATTTTTAATTAACAAATTCAGTATAGTAAGATTTTTTTATATTTAAAAATCTGTCTGACACTAAAAATCTGTTATATTGTAAAATTCATAATATTAAAATTCACTATAGAAAGTATTTGTATTATATAAACAAATTAATATATTTTATAATACTAAATAGTTATAAATAAAATATACAAATAAATAAATTACTACTTTAACAAATTATTTAGTTAAAAGATATTAAATCTAATTTTTTTTATGTATATAGATCAAAATACTTTTTAACATCAATTAAGTTTTTTTTTAAAGCTATATTTCAGAAGATATTACTTTCTATAATTGAAAAATATGTTTAATTTACTTGATTTTATTAAAAACTTATAAGTTAAATTGAAAATTTCAGAATTACTTGTATTATATTATATTAATATAATAAGTTTCAATAATATTAGAGAAAAAAGTGTTAATTTATCTTAGTATTTTTAACAAATAATAATTACTATAAAAGTTTATTAGCTAATTTTTATCACAATTATTTTTTAGTTAATTCTTGATTCAATTATCTTTTAGCTAATTCTTGCTATAATTATTTTTAGCTAATTCTTGCTAAGATAATCTATCAACTAATTAATATTTTTATACTTTGAATAGCTTTTATAATCATATAATTAATTTTTTGAAATATAAGATTTATATCTTTTATAATTAGAATAGCAAATATTTAAGTTTATAGTATAATAATATTCTTTACTAAATATATAAAAAACTTCTTTTTCTTAGGAGTGTTATCATTTAAATTACTTTTTAAACTTATTTTTCTAAAGTTTCAAATTACTTTTTTAGTTTTGATAAGTATTTTAAATAAACTATATACTTTTATTCTCAATTTTAGTTTTGAAACACTCATTATTATAATAATATTTCATCAAATTTTCAAATTTAATTTTACCTCTATATTTATACTATCTATCAAAATATATTTTTTTTAAATTTTATATTAATAATCTTTACTAATTTCTAGTAATTAAAACAAATAGCCATTTTGAATTTATGAATTCTAAAACAATAATATTTAAAATCAACTATTTTACTTTTACAAATAAGTAGTATCAGTAATATATACTAAATCTCTGATTGCTATTAGTTCTTATAATCAAATTCTAATACTTGTTATCTAAGTATTTATAAATTAATGTGAATTTATAACTAATAATATATTATATTATTTTTTATTTAATATTTTAAAATTTTTAAATATTCTTATTAAATTATTAACTTTTCATTTATAGCTTAATTTTTCATTTATAATTTTTTTATAACTTAACGTTAATTATTATTTATATTTTTTTTATATTTTTTATTTATAATTTTTATAACTTAATTTGTATATTTTATTATTATAAATATCATAATTTTTTTAAAATAAAATACAATTAATACAATTGAAAAATTAAATAATTTATTTAATAAATTTAAAATTATCAAATATTCTATTTATTATATATAATTAAATAAATAATCAATATTATAAAATTTGAAAAACTTACAAATACCTTCAAATAATTGCTGATATAGAAACATATTGGAATTTGAGCTATATATAAAAATATCTAATAAAATTAGAGATCTTATTGATATTTTAGTATCTATTTTGATAATTGATTCTGATATATAATAAGATGGTAAATAATTAAAGAATATAAATCTAACTAATAATGAATGATAATCAATAAATAATTTAATAAATTTCTTAAAAGATTTTGCTGAAGTAACTAAATATCTAAATGGAAGCAATTTTATAACAATTAGTTTGATGTACAGTATCATTATAAGTATCTAACCGTCTGAGATCATCCAAAATTATTATATAACTACTCCTTAAATTTTCTAGGAATATAATATAACACAATACATGATTACTAGTAAATTTATAAGTGTTAATGATACAAAAAAAAATTTAGATGATTATCAAACTTTCGCTTGAAAAATGGAGCTTTCTTTAAAAAAAATGATATGAAATTATCTTTTTACGCGAGCACTCAGCTAGTCTAAAGTTTAGTTTTAGATTTATTGCTAAACAAGTACGTTGTAGTAAGTTTATAGCTATTTATTAGGTTAAAAGATATCATGAAATTAGAACTTAAGTACTTTAGAAAGATCAGAACAGTCTTATGTAACTACTATAAAATAAGATGATAAGATTGTAAAGATAGTAGAGAAAGAATATAATATAACAGCCATTCAAATATAAGAAAAAATGAAAGAAAGAAGTGTTGGGCTTAGTGTAAAAACAGTAAGGTGACGTTTTTGTAAATCTAGAGAAAAGTTTAGTAATGAAATTTCTAAACCTTTACTTAAAGAAAACTATTGAAAGAAAAGGTTGCAATAGGCAAAAAAAATAAGAATTTTAATTAGAATTAAGTTGTTTTTACAGATGAGAGTACATTTCAATTATATACATCAAAAAAAAATTTGGTAGTTTTCTGATAGAAAAAAAGTATTTCGTTCTATTAAGCATCCACTAAAAGTTTATATTTAGGAATGTTTTTCTGCTTCTGGATTTGGTAAGTTATTTTGCTTTCAGAAGAATATTAATGCTGAATTTATGTATACTATTTATGAGCAGGATCTTTTGGCTTTCACCTCTAAACTTTTTGATAAAGGTAATATAGATTGGATCTTACAAGAAGATAATGATCTAAAGTATTAATCAAAAATCGCAAGAAAATGAAAGGAAAAAAATGACATTGAGGTACTTTCTTGGCTATCAATGTCTATAGACCAAAACCTTATAGAAAATATTTAGAGGTTAATGAAAATTAATATACATAAAGAAAAATTTGATCAATTAAAGAGTTAAAGAGAAAACTTATAAAAGAATAGAACTGATTATAACCTATACTTGTTACAAATTTAGTAGTTAACATGAAAAGGCGTACAGTGACTACACAATATATTAATTTTAGTTAGTTGGTTATGTATTTTTAAATAAAAAAAATTTTGAATTTACTTATTTATAATCAGAGTTAGAGACAGTCAGATACTTATGACCGCTACTGTATAATCTATTAATAATAAATAGTCAAAAAATAATATTTGAAGATGCTAAAATAAAAGTTATAGATCTAACTAGCCCAAATACTACCTTTGATGTTATGAAGATGCTTTAGAAGATAAATTCATTGCTTAATAATCTAATGTAGAAAAATTAGTATTAATAATCCACAATATTGTTTTGATCTTGAAAATCATGTTAAAATAATATTATATTAATTTATTAATCTCTATTGAGATGTTTTACAAGAACAAGGAATGTTGGTTGTTTTATTAAATCCATAATTTAAAGGTTTAGAATTTATATCTAAAGTATTATATATTAAACTCATATGTATTTAAGAGTTGCTTATCAAAGTATGAAAAATTTAGTAAATGAGTTGAACCTAGTATCAAATTCAATATTAGCAAGAATGTTTCAAAATAATATCATTTATATTAATGAAATAACTAATTATTTATCTATGCCTAAGATTAATTTTGGTGATTGTCCTTTATTATAGTGGAAAATTAATAAAAATTGATAAGAATATATTTAACAATACCCGTCATTTCTACTTCAAGTGAAAGACTTTTTAGTGAAGCTAATAATGTAATGAATATAAAAAGAATGCAATTGGTATCTAACATATTAGAAAACCTAATTTTTTGTATAAAAAAATTAGCATTTAGTTGAAGATGTATTTTTCATTATGTAATGTTTGTGAAATTAACAAAAAATGAATAAAAGAGAGGGAATTGTTTTATTCAGCTAATTTATCATGCTAATTATTAATAAACTTATATTGAATACGTAATATATTTACTGTCACATAATAATACTTTCAGTTTTTATTTGTTACAAAATTTCATTAAGTTTTGCAGTAGTTATTGATTTCGAAATATTATAAAATATTATAGTTCGAAACATTGACATATTGGATTTTTTACAAACATTTTTAGGAAATTTTCCAGAATATTACATTTCTTAAAACCAAATATTAATAAATTAAATATTAATGAATTAATAATTAATGATCTAAATATTACAGCACTTAATATTAGCAAATTTTTAAATATCCAAATACTGTATATCTGAATATATCAGAATTTTGTGAATAATAGACTAAAGATTACAGATTATCCATTTATGGATAAACAGATATCTGAATAAGACCACTACTTTTTAATTGCATATCTATTGAACTCAAGGCTATTTTTCAGATGAATTATTATTGTATTTCGATAAATGATAATATTTTATCAGAAAGTTGACAAAGTATGTGACAAAGTTTATTGTTTTTGTATTTACCATTAGAACTTTCAAGCTTAAAGCCTCAGATTGGTAAGTTTAGTAAAACTATATATAACCATAATGGAAAATCAATGATTTTACTATTCTGAGAAATATGTTATTTAGTCAAAGTAACTAATTAACTACTTCTAATGTCTTTGAGATTAGTGAACTAAAAAGATATCACAAGTACTAGTAAAAAACTGGTAAAATTCACTTGAAGACTAGGTAGGAAGAGGCAACGTAAGTCATTTTATTGTTGCTTTAACAACTTGGCTATTTTACAAGCTAATTGACTGCTGATTATTGACCATTATTTATTGTTAAGTTTGCTATATAAGCTTATTATTGGGGTATCTTATGATACATATGTTAAACATATGGATAAATATAATATTCACAGCTAGAAATAGAAAAATAGGACCGTCTGTGTTATTAAATTACCTACAAAAATCATAAGTATTATATTAGTATTATAGTCTGGCAAATTAGTTCAGTAACTGCTGATGTGATTAGTACTTGTGTTAACATTCTTGGTAATAGATCTACAAGTGAATTGTTAGTTTCCTTTGATATTATTAATATTAGCTAAATCTATCATTAATTATCCTTAACAAAAGCAACAAAGACTTCTAGAACAGGTAAAGAAGCTGATACATTATGGACATCAGTAACGAAATCTTGATTGGTTAAAAGTAGAAATGATGAAAGTAGTATATGATGAGTTATTGCCTTTATTTATTTCCTGATTTTATTTTTTAAGATTTTATAGTATTAATTTAACATTATATTTTTAGACTCAGCTTTAGCCAAATCTAGTAGTAGAAATTGCGTACTCACAATCTGAAGTGAATGTCAAAACTAAAGTTGAAATTTATTAGCTTCAAAGTGATCGAATTCATGATATCATTACAATTAAAATAGAGGAACCTGTCATACCAGCTACAAGATCTTTAGTGATGACGGTAAGAAATGATAAGATTTGATTTATATTTAACTTTCTTTAGTAATGTCTGATTGTTTTTATATTTTTAATAGGCTTAACATTATTGTATAAATAATCAAATAGCTAGCAATGCATTAAATCTTACGATGATATGTTATATTTTATATGCTTTTAGCAAAAGTTAAATCTGTAGAAAATAAATTTAAGGTATTCTTTTATTTAGTATGAATTTGAAACTATTAACCATAGAGAAAATCAGATCAACCTGCAACCTGAGTAATGCATTATCAACATTCAATTAGTATGTCTTTATTATGAGGTATCAACTAATGTTACAAATCTACTACCACCACTACCTTCTCAATTTCCTTCACTTAACCCCTTTATTACTTTACCTAATTCTATTTATATTAATATATTTTACACTCAGTTTGCTATTTTAAATATTTAGATTTCAATACTCTGAGCTAGCAATGAAAAAAATTTAATAAGCGAATTCTAAATGCGATAAAAGTTTTTTTATATTATAAAAATAATTACTCCTTATAGTTTCAATTAAGATATTTTAGAATTAATATAAATCACATGAGTTATTGCAATTTTCTGATTCTTGTATAATTTATATTTTTATTTGTATATAATTATTATATTTTATTATAAAATAAAAAGGAAATAGTAATAATTATGAAATAATAAAATATAAAAAAATAAAGCTAAAGTTAAAAAAAACTTCAGAAATATTTTAATTATATTATTGATAGTAACTTCATGGGTAATCTTTAATTACTTCACAGTTCACAGGAGTTTATTTAATTAGTTAGGATTTTACTATGTAAGTAGTAAAATCCTAACTAATTAAATATAACTCATGTGAACTGTAAAGTAATCAACGATTACTCATGAAGTTATGATATAATTATTTAATCCTGATCATAATAAAATTTTATTTGCTTTTTTTTCTTTTCCTACTTTCCCCTTTCTTTTACCATTTATACATTTTTTATTATGCCAAAAGCAAAACAAAAACCATTTGTAAAGATATATATTATCTTTAAAGTTATTTATTTTCAAACAATTTTTAGCAATATTTAAATTTTATTTTTATTAGCCAACTTTTAAATACAATGAACCTAATATTAAAAAAATATAAGCAATAGTTAGTTCTAGCTGTTGTCCTTTAACTGATAAGTCTACCAATAACTGGATTATACAATTAGAAAAGTTTTGAAAGATATAAATTTAAATGGAAAAATTGAAGAAATTGATAATGAAAAGGAACTTGAAGAATAAATCATTAAATTTATTGTAGCAATGCGAATAGTTAATAGAAAAGATTATAAAGCACAATCTGTCAAAGTTGGAGTTTATGCTATTGCACGACATTTATCTAAATATTTTGTAATCTATCGAGTAAATATATTAAATCAAGAGAAATTCTATAAGTTATAGCAAGTAATTAATGAAAAATTTAAACAACTTGCAAGGCAGGGACTAGGTAAATGAAGAGCTACTTTTTCTTTAAGTGAAAGTGAAGTTGCTATGATTTTTAAACATCTTCAATTGGATAAATCTACATCAGAA
Source organism: Funneliformis caledonium (assembly GCA_910591825.1). Classification (NCBI taxonomy): domain Eukaryota; kingdom Fungi; phylum Glomeromycota; class Glomeromycetes; order Glomerales; family Glomeraceae; genus Funneliformis; species Funneliformis caledonium. The sequence goes on from CAJVPQ010003121.1 coordinate 7,969, forward strand.
GGGTTATTATATCGTGTTTTTTCAGAAATGCAATTTTTTTATTGCTTAGAAGAGGCGAGTATTATAAATTATTAGTATCAAATTTTAAGAAAAAGAATAATAGTAGTTTTACTGTTTATTTATATAAATCAAAAGCAAATCAGAGAAATATAAATCGATTTGAAATATAAGCTAATATTCTGTATATCTCAAGTGATAATCTTAATATAATACAGAATTACAATGATTACTTTGAAAAAAGACCAATTAATTCTGATTTGCAATTTTATTTACAGCCAAATTCTTTAGAATATAATAAATATTTTATTATTCTTTTAATTTTATTAAAATCTAATATTATTATTTTTTAATATAGCACAAAGAATTGGAATTTAGTTTTTTATGAGTGATATATGCAAATCTACTGATATCAATATTGAAGATCATTTTATTAGTAAATATTTAGAAAGAAAAACTGGTGTTACAATTTTAAAGTCAAATGGTGCTTCAGATCTAGAAGTTATAGCTTTATTGAGACATAAAACCATTAAAGGATAAGTAGCATATAAATGACCTCACAAAGTTTTTACAAAAAATTAGTTCAAAAAATTTAATATAAGCTATTTCTAATATAATGCAATCTAATAAAATTGGTAAATATAACTTATTCTATATTTTAATTATTTTAATTAAATTACAAATTTTAATATTTTTTTTTTAGATAATTAATTAAATTAACCCAAAAATTTCACTTCAGCTCTTTCTTTTTATCAAAGTTTATATTTTATCATTTTAATTTATGCATTTTTTTTATAAAAATTAACCAATCTTTATAATCTGTAGAATTGCAAAAAGTTCACCAAGATAACTAAAATAATAATTTTATTAAATATAATAATTCTGTACAATAAACTTCGATAAACGAAAGTAAATTTATGGAAAATAATTTCTTACTTCTAGCTTTTTAAAAAGATAATACTTTCTATAATTGTTATTTTACCTTTAATATTAATAATAATTTTTAAATCTCTAATAATATTATATAATAAATAATTATGTATATTGATATTGCATTGTTATTATTTAATAGCTTATAATTTATAATACAATGGATAAAGTTTAAATAAACTCGCACTGTAAAAAATTACTTAACGGACAAAGTATCATGATTATATACGGCTGTGTAATTATAAGTGATACACTGCAAATCTGTGTGATAAAATAATTTTTATAAAATATTTCAAATTTTTTTTTCCTAGTTGAATAACATTTATTTATAAGTTTATTTTCTCTAGAGCTATAGCCTATTCCTACTAAATTTTAACCAGAATATATTTATATAATATTACTAAACTTTGATTATTGAACGATCAAGCAAATGAGATGAAAAAAAGTATATATATGTATCGTTTCCAATGTCTTTGTAAATGTCAAGATCTTTAATGTATATTTTACATGTCTTTATTCTTTAACACAAAATTTTGACGTACGTAAAGTGCCTTACATATTTCTCTTATCTTTTCTCCAAACATAAATAGATACAGATAATTATACCTATAGGAGTTGTAGCATTTAATATAAACTAGGTAACAGAAACTGTTAGAGCATTTGAAGTATTATATTAATCACATAAAAACGCAAATCATGATATTTTTATCAAATGATACAAACACGAATTTTATATACTGAAGAAAATTTATATTACAAAATATATAATTTTTTAATAAATTAAGTTTGGATTAACTATTTATATGTAACACAAAATCGTGCAAAATATTATTGGTTGATCTAACTGATAACAAATGACTTAAAGATTTCTTATAATTAATGAGAAAATCATGGTTAGATATTGAATGCTTGCTATAATTAACATGTGATAAACAAGTATACTCCTTAGCGAAATCTGCGAGATTTGTTGCAATTTTTATTTCAAATCCACAACGCTCAAATTTTTCAATAGTTATCTTAAGGAAGGCATGACCATTAATTTTCTTATTGTGAATGATTTTCTCGTCAACCTCATTGAGCCCCAAGTTCTTCTCACCACGCAAAAATTCAATAAGTTTTCTGTATCATATTTTTAATATTATCTAAGCAACAGAAGTAGAGGCGTATTAGTTTCAGAAACAAATATAGTGCTTGTTTATAGGGAATATTGGGCTTATATAAAAAAATATGTTACGTCCGGAGTGAAATAAAAATTATTTCTGTTTGGGAAGGAACATTAATATATGTTTTTATATCGCACAGACATATCAAAGAAACCGAATTTGGATTAATCAAAGAAATCAGATTTATTTAAATTCAGATTTATTGAAGGAAACTGGGTTTGTTATATTTAATCCAGATTCAAAAAATAAATCTGGTTCCAAACTCTACTTACTACCGTATTTTACATAGCAGCTTCACTTTTGCATAACTTGTAGTAATATCAAAATTACACATCGTTCATCAAGAAAACATATTACATAATCCGTAATCTACAATGATGGTATGCTAATACTTAGACTAACTTGATTGCACTAATAAAACGAATCCAGTAAACCCAGATTCGCTTCTGGGTCTTAATAATGTGAGTAAATATCACAGTATAAAATTTTATTTGGATAAACGAACACCTTACAAACGATATAAATTATAAAAAAGAATATTAATAAAAACAAAATGAACAAAAATCTAAAAATTTCAAAAAAAAATAAAATAAGAAAATAAAAAATATAAAATATATAATTAATTTAAAAAAAAATAAAAAAAATTACATATGAAAACTAAAAAACAAAAGATCAGGAAGTTATAAAAAAAAGAAATTATAAATCACCATAAATTTGCCCGCAACTATTTAATCACTTTACTCATATTATAATAAGGATATTGTTTCAAAAATTCTTCACAATTTCGACTTTTTAATACAAGAAAGTATAATGTAACCAATTATAGACCTAATAATTGTTTGCCAATATTCAATGTATTGCACCAAGTAAAGTAAGTAGACTCCAAAGTTTGCATATATAGGTAAAGTTCTTCTTGACGATAATTAGAGGGGAACATTTTAGTCCACAATGAATTAGTGCAAATGCAAGGTCCATTAAAGCTTGCGATGGTAAACAATTATCATAACATAAATACAAAGTATTGTTAGCAATCACAGTGCCAGCACGTGTATAAAAACTGATATAACTAGTATCTTTTTTCTAATTTTGAAAGGTAGATTTAAGTTTAAGAATATAAAAGATGCATTAGAACAAACAGAAAGAAATAAAAATAGTCATACAATTATTAAATCATCAACTATGACAGGAATAAGTTCATTCATTTTGTTCAAAACTAAGATTTTTGTTTCACCAGGCATCACATCTTGAGCATACAAAACTGATAGATCTTCACGAAAAATGCAATGCATGGATGTTATGCGAATTTGGTCTAGTTAAAAAAAAATAATTATTATCACAACTTAAGATCTTTAAAACAGTCAATAAAATGAAATAAAAAACACCTTTTTGCCTATCAAATTTTGTGAACTCAATCTTTATTATTTTCAAAGAAAACTCATAATGTCCTAAGTGAGATATCAAATAAATTTCAGAAAATTCAAGATTTTCATTTTTGACATTACTACAAACATTATCACCAACTTGGAGTTTTGCCATTTCTATAAATTTACTACTAGCGAGTTATACTTTAGTATCAAGGGAGAAACAATCAGATTTACGTGAACTACACACAGAACAAAAGTATCTGGACACTATGCAAATTACTAAATTAATTGGGTAAAGTTGGATATAAGTAAACTTTCTTTTTTATTAATAAATGTAACTTCAGTTTCATAAGTAAAGTTATTCATCATAATATATTACGTGATACATAAAAATTTCAAAGAATTTAAGTAAAAATTGGTCAAACTATAATAATTTAAAATTTA
>CAJVPQ010003122.1:0-11863 GCA_910591825.1 Funneliformis caledonium
TAAAATCATTGGGTGATGCCTCAGAAGATTTAAAATTCAAATGTGTACGTATAAATAGAGTTTTATACATGGATTCTTTTAAATGTTTGATTATTTTAGTGATTATTCCTTTTTTTAAAAATAATCAAATAAAATAACAGGAATTTCATAAGATGAGTGCCGACAAGTTAAATTCTTGGTTTTCTGATTCGCCTTTATTGAAACATTCGCCTAATCTATTTAATAAAGATAATTCTCTTACTAAAGAATTTGATATTGAAGCTGAAGATTTGGTGATCGTGCACAAACGAAAGCAGCTATTTACGGTAAATCCATTTAACTTATAGTTTTTCATTATTTTAAATGGTATTTTTATTATATTATTATTATTATTAGGGGAGTTGGACGTTATTGGGACGAATTCGATCTCAAATTGCAAATTTGTTACAATCGAAAAGTATTTATTGCATCAAATATTTTATATCCTATTAGATCAAAAATTTATTAATAATTTATTCATTTCATTTTAGATAAATTGAAGATATCACCATTAGATTATAACTTTCTTTGGGTTGAATCATTTCCTTTATTTACTCGTGATAATGAAACTGGACGGTTGTCTTCAACGCATCATCCGTTCACAGCACCTATTCCCGAAGACGTTAAATTACTTTTCAAAGATCCTGAACAGGTGTGTATTTAAAATATACTAGTTTTATCGTTATTATTTAACTTATTATATATGTGTGTGTAATTTTTTTTTATTTAGGTTAAAGGACAGCATTATGATTTAGTTTTAAATGGAATAGAAATTGGAGGTGGATCCATAAGAATTCATTCAGCAAAATTACAATCTATGATATTTAATGAAATATTAAAGGTATTTTACGTTAATCCTGTCATATAAACCTATAATTTTTTAACATTATATGTGTATTTAGTTAAGTGACGAAGAAGCAAAGAGATTTAATCACTTGATAAAAGCACTTGAACATGGATGCCCTCCCCACGGTGGAATTGCATTGGGTAAGAAATGCAATTGGATCACATGATTATTTAAATCATTATTATAACAATTTATTATTTTGTGCTTATTATATTTTATTATATGATTATAGGATTTGATAGGTTATTGGCAACAATATGTGGAACAAAATCCATTAAAGATGTTATGGCTTTTCCAAAAGCCGCTTCTGGTAGTGATCTGACGGTATCCTGTCCTTCTGAAATTTCTGAAGAAAGAATGAAAGAATATGGGATTCAAATAATATAAAATCAAGCTTTTTTTTTTGTCTTACCATAAATTATATTTAGATAAACCATATAAGTAAATTAAAATATTAATTATATGTTATCGACGAAGCTTATCCATTACAAATATTTATATGTGGATCCTGTTGGTGTTCATAGAACGGATAGGCTGTTTACCTTCCTATTTTATCCAATTGTTAAATAAAACAAAAAAGGTTATAATTTTATGCGAATACCGGTAATTAGCCAAAGCAATATGTTAATCTAGGTTTCATCAATGCAAGCAAATTGGAATGTAAATGAATTTAAAAAAAGAAATTCTTTTGTTTAAAAAAAAACAATAGTAATAATTACAAAGTACAAGGAAAGTTTTCTTTTTTGGTATTTTTCAATTCTTCTTTATATAATAATAATTATCCCTTATCTATCCAATTTTACCGTAAAATTTTTAGTGTTTGTTTGTAAGTGTTTTACTTGGCAGTTTACAAATCTTACAGCAATAAATTATATTCGCCAAATATTTCTTCAATCATAGAATTGATCATGAAGTTTGTTAAGTTTGGAAATAATTGGAAAGAACGAATTCATTTGTTTTTTGACAATTAATAATGAATTTTTAGCGATAATATGAAATTTTTTTTTTTATCTTTCTAATATTTGATTTTAAATATTAGATAATTGATAACCAAATTTAATCAAGTAAATGATAATAAGTTAACGATCATTTATCAAAGCTATAACTTTGTATTTACAGAGACCTTCAAATCAATCATCGATATCAATGAAATTCCCACCTTTCCGATACCACTCGTGTAAAAATAATAAAAGTGGCCGAATCTTCCTTTCGATATGTGTTCATCATGTATTCAAAATATCCATATTATTTTTTCCCTGGACTTTTTAAATTTAAATTATAATTTTAAGTTGAATGCGCCATAATCGTGACATATTAGTTATAACTACTATATGACTTTAAAGGGATTTTAACGTCTAAATGATAAATAAATCCGGTTATGATATCTTATTTATAATCTACAGGAATGAACAAGCGATAAGTAGGTAAAGCATTGCTAAAATTTAAATTATCCTCACGAGAATAATTTCATGCAAAGTGCTGATAATAATTATATTAAAATTTCACAAGACGCTGTCTGCCCAAATATCTTTTTATATATACATGTATATATATATATATTATTTAAAAATCACTGTATTTATGACGTTGTAAATATAAAATTTCCACAAAAAAAAAAAAAAAAAAAAATGTTTGCACAATAATATATCATTATATATATATATAATCAGTACATGAAAATTTTAGAATTGGAAATTCCGATTTTTCTAATCGATTTAGTTCCCCACACTTTAATTGAACTAATTTATACATCTTTTCGTTTATAATCGATATTTTCTTAATATATAAAGGAATAAAATGATTTCAAGCATTTTTGAAATTTTGAATCTTTATTGTAATTGATCGGAGACATACTGCGCAAATTACTACTGTTTTTGTCAGAATAATGGATTCGGTTTGACAAATCTTTACTCATTCCGTTTCATTGACGTTGGTATATGATTCAGATTCAATGATGTAATTCCTGCGGGTGAACCTTTAAACTGTTAGTAGGTCAAAATATTGTCAATACCACAATTTTTGCCAAGGCCAGGTTGGCATCATAAAGTTTTGGTCCTTATCTATAAGACAAGTGCATGATGGGTGCTTGCACTGCTTCCTCACGAGTCAAATATTAGTTCCAAGTTTATGGGCATTTCATCTTGAGCAAGGTTTCTTCTTTCAAGTGTAAACATCATTACGATTTTCTGTCTCGATTTGAGGTGTAAAGGTTTTCTCTCTTATTTAGGAATGTAGAAGGGGTCAGTTGACTGAGGATAGAAGCTGTGTACCAATGATTATTCATTTTCATGAAAAGTAAATATGATGAGATCAAAATCACAAGAACAATTCCATTCTTAGAATTTATTTTGTTCATTAACACACGTTTAAAACATTGATTGATTCTTTAAAAAAAAAAACCCCCCAGTTTTTTCACCGCGTTACACACAAATGCCCTATCGAGTTGTTAATGAAATGTAAAAAGTCTTAAACAAAAAGTGTCATTATAATAATAATACCAGATTGTCAACCATAATGAACTTTTCAGGATTTGAAAATAAAAAAAAAAATCTACAATTATAATTATTAATAATGTGATCTAATTATAGTTCACATTTCAAAAGACAATCAATATACTTAAATTGTTTAAATTTCTTGAATAAAAATACAAACACGAGAAATCTAGAATTTTTTTTAAAAATGATTTTGGGCAATGATTTCTCGAAAAAAAAATATTTAAAACAATATTTATGACGTGTGAAAAACGAACCTTTTTTTCCATTTTTTTTTTTTTTTTTTTTTTTTTTTAAAAAAAAAAGAATAAATTGAATTTATGTAATTGGTATTATCGATGAATTGAACACACGACTTTATTTGTGAACGATTTTGGAATGTTTGCCTGAAAGGAACTTTCCTTTGGATCATTTATTTTTTTCATTGACACATAATTAAATAAAAACCCGGAAAAAGATTTTAGAAAGATCAACCACTTTAGGGAATTTTTTACTGCAGCTCGCTGTCGTGAGACAAAACACGTTGAAACCAATAAAAATGACTCCGAAAAACTCCGATCATTAAAACGGCATAAAACGTATAAAACGACACATAAGGAATGGGGCAAGGGTAGGATCTTTTTTAAAATGAGGGTTCGATTTTTTTTTTTGAGTTGAGATGAATCCCTTTTGCTGCATGGTTAACCATTTAAACAATGGGGATATAAAAAGTCTCATCAATCAAAAGAAAGATTTATCGTTATAATCTTTTTTGGGGAATTCATTGATTCCTTACCTGAAAAATGAGCCTCGGGAAATCTAAAATAGGTAATATACAGCAAATTTCATTATAGGCTTATATAATTCGGTAAGTTCATTTCAAGAATTTCCTTTTTTCCTTTTGCCTGTTCAACGACATAAAAATTTCCGCCAATTCCCATATCAATAATATTATAATTTTTTTTTTTTTTACATTCTGTAAACGGATTTCATTGAAATATTAATTTACGGAAGGTTTCAATGCAAATCCAATGGTTTCAAAACAAATAAAATGTCTAATTGGTTACATTATTAATTATTCTGTTGATAAGTTATAAACTTTTTTGGTATCTCCCTTTTTATCTTGATATGATTGTGTTTTATTTATACTTTTTGAAACTTACCAAATTAAGCATTTTATTGTCATCAACCCTAAATTTAATCCTTCAGCCAACTTGAAATTTCCTTTTATAATAGGAAGGGTCAAAATATCATTTTATTTATACGCTTTTTTTTTTATTTTTTTTTTTGCCCTTTTTTTTTTTAACCATCAATATTGAATCATAAATTCCTTTGTCTACACAAATATGTGTTAAAAAAGGAAATCAAATATCTTTCAAAAACTTTATAAACTATCCACATTTTTTTTCTCTTTATTTTTTTTTTTTCCTTGTTCAATTTTTTCATTGATCCGGTCTGAATTTACCGTATCCGGAAATTGTTAAAAGAAAATACACAAACCTGCTGACCTTGATAACACATTTTAGGTAATTATCTCGTGTTTATTTTTAAATTAAAATAAACTACTAGTTGATTATTTCCCACAAAAAAAAAACCCATTTTTTTTTCAATTGATCCGATTGTATGAATACTAATTCTTTTTTTCTCTTTCCCATTGTTGATAATTTTTTTTGTTTTTTTTTTCTTTTTCTGTTTTACCATCGATAAATAACACACACTCATACATACATACATATATATATTATTATTATTATTTATTCATAGTTATCATCAAAAGTAGACGAGAGGTGGAACAAATCATCGTATAAAAAAATGGGTTCTACTATGCATGTTGTCGCTTTTATAGAACAAAAATCGCGTCAGAATGGTATCGATTATGGTGTGGGTAGATTTAGGTGTGAAGCGGGTCAATTTGGTACATTTCGATTTAAGATAATTTCAAGTGCGAAAATGACAAAATATTGTCATTCTTTCACTGAAGGCGATGTTGTTACTTTGGTGGGACAATTTTCTTACGAGACTATAGATAAAGAAGAAGGATTTACGGTAAAATGATTTTCTTCAGTTAAATGATTTGCGATTTCTTTATGGATTTCGATATTTTTTAAACTTAAATTATAAAAACTCTCTGTCAAATCATGCATAATCAACATCGTCGTCATCAATCATCATTCATCATGATCATAATCACATCATCATCATAATAAAAAAGTTAAATGTCTCTGTGGCAACTCCTTTCCCATCACCGTCATCGGGTTGTTGGGAACCCGAAGAAATACCGATTTCGGCTCCATATTTGAGTTTTCACACTCAACCTATTTCCGGTTCATTACGGCAGATAGAAAATTGTCAATTTGTTCGAACGAAATCATCAATTCATAGTGGTTATTCACGATCTTACACAGATCCAAGGTTTAGAGTTGGTTATCAAACTGATAATGAGAAGTGGAATAACATGGCGTTCAATTGGGATGCCTATTCACAATTTTTTATATCCGGATTCTTCCTTTACGTTGATAACGGAGAGGTACACATTGAGGCAACCGAGATTGAAGTTGATCCTTCAGCAAAAAAATGCGGGAAAACTTCAAACATATCGAATTCAACAGTTCCTGGTGTAAGTCCTTTGGCAAAAAATTTGGCTCGTTTACTTGAACAAGAGAAAATTTCGTTTTCAACTACTTCTACATTAGGAACTTTTGCTAAAAATTCCTTTGATCAAACCTCATCAAAACCCGAGAAAAAACCTGCGTCTTTACGCCCTTTGGCGCCAAAAAGTGCATCCGTTTCTTTACTACATCATTCACAAAATCAAATGGGTTTACAATCTTTACAATCGCAATTATCAGATCAGCCAATTTCAGAAACTTTGAGTAAAGATTTATTGAAAGGTATGCAAGCGTATCATCACATAATGCAACGGCTAGGCAATCCGATGCCTAGTCAACCACCTTCACATATGCCAGTATTTTCAACGTTACAACAAGTTCCTTCGTCAGAGCCAACCCCATCATCAACAGAACAAATCGCCGAATTGATTGCTGAACAAGGTACGCGTCAAGACATGAGCTCCGTCGCCACAGGAGTCCAGCCTAAAGTAAGACGATTCACCTCAATTTATGTTTCATCTCTTTTATACTCTTGTTTTTTGAATATTCAGATTTTTATCCCGTTTTTTGATAACAGCATCTTTATTGGCCATTACAACAACAACAACAACAGCAGCAGCAACAGCAACAGCAACAACAACAACAGCAGCATCAACATCAACATCATCAGCAGCATCAACAGCAGCAACATCAACAACAACACAGTCAAGATGGTGTCATGCATAGTCAACGCGAAAAAATTCAAATAGCTCCACAAGTTTCTAACCAAATTGATCGTGAAAAGTCACTATCGAATCAAAATGAACGTGATAAACCATCCAAGCCCCCATCTTCACAACAAGCATCATATCCACAGGAATTGGTGAAAAGTCCTACCCATTATACTTCCCCTCAAAATGAAAGAGAACTAACGCCATCACGTGACATCGGTAATAAGAATGATTCGGTCAGATCTTCAAGAGCAGAATCCGAGTCCAGCGAATCAATTGAATTTGAACAAACTAAAAAATCGGGTAAAAAGAGTTCACCCGAAGACAAATCAAAATCATCCCGTCCCACATCGAGAAACACATTGGGCAATAGGTTTATCGTATACGAACCAAAAATTCAAGAATCTGAAGGAATTATTAAACCGGAGGGAACCTTGACTGGTAAAAGGGGTCGTAAATCTAAAAATTCGAGTACTGCTCGTTCTAACAAAAAAGCTAAAAATAAGAAAAATATTAATGAGAAAAATGAGAAAGAAACAACGACGACGACGACAAATCAAGAAGAACAAATCACGGATATAGCGAACGGAAGTCCGAAAAATCCTACGGATAAGGAACCAAAGAAGGTATCGGAAAAATCTTCTAAAAATTCATCTGACAATTCTGAAAATACAATTTTGAATTTGAAAGTAGAAGGAGAAACTATCGAAGAGACGAGAGAGAGTTGAAGTATAAGTTACATAAAAATTTTATAAGGTACGATAGAAGTAAATTTGGTTGGATGTTGTGTTTGTAGGGTATTTTATTTAATATTCTTATAAAAATTCAGCATCCCTTTTTTTCCGGGTACGAGATATAAACTTGACTCTTTTTACCGCTTGAGTATAATTATTTTGAGATACGGAAATTTGGTGTATTCTTATGTTTACCTTTCAGTAAAGTATAAAAAAAAAATTTTTTTCGAGTATAAATATTTCTTAAAAATGATACAGTATAAATCATCTATTTACAATTTCATATCCGTTTGAATCGGAATCGTATTTTAAGTCATCATAAAGTTTTAAAAAATTTAGAAAAAAAAAAATTAGAATTGCATTGAAAGAATGATAGAGATAAAATAATTTAGAAACTTTATTTTTTAAAAAAAAAATTCCATCATGTATTCATACGTACAATACGGCGCAGTAAAATAAAATTTTCAATATTTTTCATTTTTACACATCACATATAAATTTGCGGCACACCTACATCTCTAAATTTAGTTTAGATCCCAATTGATATATGGGAAACACGTTCAGATTGCGTGCTTTTGATCTAAAATTTTATTTATCCAATTCGCTTTTTTTTTTTTTTTTCCTAGAAAAAGATCACGGAGATGTCGAATGATGTAATCTTCAACTGAAATTGATTTCTAATTATATTCTTGGCACGCAGGTATAATTCGTTCGCTTGAAAATATAAAATGATTCAATTCGTGAAAAATCCAAAAAAGTTTGACTTCCACAACATGTAAACACCACAACCATTCTTTTATGATTTAAGAAATTTTTTATCATGTGTATCATTTTGATTACAAATTTGCGTCAAAAGCATTGTGAAAAGAAACAGTGCCAATTTTTTTGAAAAAAAAATAATTCATTTGTATTATATAAACGTTCATTGTATCACGTTACTGGAAAAATTTTTTTCTTAGTTTGTAATGAACAATTTTAACAATTGTAGATTCACAAAAAGGCAGCCATTATAAAAAAGAATTCTTAATTCCTTGTAGTTCTTGCTGAAACAGGAGTTTTTTTATCATTGATGCGAACCAAAAAAAAAATAAAATGAAATGTACCACTATTTTTTTTTTTTTTTTTAACGTTTTAACAATTGTCTTTATTATGATGATCTCTATTAATCAAAGAAAAAAAAAAAAACGTAAGATGCAAACTTCTAAAACCAGTATTAGATCATTTCTCCACTTCCCTTAATCGTATGTTCAGGTTTAGCTCAAATTTGAAGCCGATTTTTTTCTTGTGTTCCTATCTAGTAAAACGACATTAATGAACATTGTAAATCCAATACCCAAAAAGAGTTGGAAAGTAACCAGCGCAATTTATAAAAACACCTATTTTGGTACATAAAAAAAAGGTAAGCCTTGATGTAAAGTGTACAATGCGCCATAAAATCTTTGTCCCTTACCAAGTGAAACAAGTCTTCAATAATTAATACGTAAAGTGATACAATAATAAAATTAACGTAGATTTTAAATATATATAAAAAAACCAACCAGTGTAACATCAAGTTATACTACACCATCACGCGCATAAAGCGAATTGCGATAACGGTTTCAGAATTTTATAATACTTTGTTAATCCGAATTGTTTTTTTTTTTTTGATTTAATAAAGTTATATAAAGCCTTCAAGTATTCTCCAAGGATGAGTTGTCATTTTTTTTTCTCAAACTCTTCGTTTCTCATTCCGGTACTTCGTTGGTCTAAAATTGAAATCATTGATTTGATTTCATAGACATATTACATAGGTTGCCTGGTGCACATTTTGTTAGATTATTACACATTAATCACTATCATCCTTTCAACAACAAAATAAAAATTAATTAATAAAATCATTACTGGAAAAGAAACGGTAGAAAATGGGAATAAAGATCAACCTATTTCTAATCCTTATCATTGCTTTAATTTCCTTTTTGGAAAGTTCAACTCATGCCGTCCCGTTAAATATTGAGAAAAGACAGAATGATAACAAAGAGAATAATGACATTTGCAAAAAATCGAACCTAGACGAAGGAGATGGTACACAAAATCGGGATGGATATTGTGTAGAAACAGTTTTAGGAGAAGTTCCGGATGTCGATAACATGATTTCAACTTTAATCATTGAACCAGAAGATGGATCCACAATACCTGCGAACGAAAAATTTCGGATTGAAACAATTTCCGAAAATTTAATTACCGGATTTTTCACGGATCCGATAAAGGAATATTACGTAAGACCTCAGGAATTGGATGACGGAAAAATCATTGGACATTCTCACATAACTATTCAAAAATTGAACAATGACAAAAGAAATGTTCCGAATCCCGAGAATTTCGCCTTTTTTAAAGGATTAGATGAACCCGCTCAAGACGGCGTTCTTGGTGTTAACGTTGATGAGGGTTTACCTGCCGGAAATTATAGAATTTGTACTATTGTTTCTTCATTTTCTCATCAACCAGTTATTATGCCCGTTGCTCAAAGAGGCACATGTGACGATTGCATAAGAATTAAAGTTCGATGATTAATGTCTCTTATTTTCTTTTATAATTGTTATTATGATTATTACAGTAAAGTGTGATAATTAGAAATTAATTTAATGTATCATAACAAAAAAAATTACTTTCCTTTTTTTATACCTCTGAATAATGTAATAAAAAAAAAAAACTTTAAATTTTACGCGTAAATGAAAAAATCATGGCACGTTTAAAAATTTATTAAAAAATCTTTTCATAAAAAAAAAAAAAAAATAGAAATCAATAAATTATTTGTTTTTGAAAATACATTTGTTTCTATTTTGTTGTTGTATGTGCCAAAGCTGTTTTTATTCCATTGTGATTTAATATAGTATATATAGATTTATAAAAAGATTTTGCTTATCTGCACTAAATGAAGTCGTTTCTGTTGAAGATGAAAGAGATTTTGTGGCTATGAGACGTATAGAACAATATAGAAGAAAATAAAATCACTTGATTTAGTGGTTGAAAATCCTCGACGCATTGCTTTCAGTTTGTAATTGGTTACCGATACACTTCCTCATTATTTTCTTTGTTAAAAAATTCATCGGAAAAATAATTGGTTGTAATTATTATAATTCCTTCAATGGTTTTGCAGGCAAATTTGCCTTGCAATTATTGAAAAATAATCATTTATTTCACGATCGATATTTAAAAATTCGTTCTGAAGATCATGTAAAATAGTCAATTTGAAGCATAGTTGAAGCTAATTATCAATTAATACGTAAATGATTCGATGACTAAATTAAAATTATAATAGGATTGAATGAGTAATTTTTATAATTCATCAACCCTTCTTTTTACCAATCAAAGGTACTTAATAAAGGTATTTACTTTTCACCTTAATAATTGTCGGAATCCCTATCAGAATTGTCAGAATTGTAATAAAAACTTTCCAGGCTTTATCGCAGCAGTTGTTTCAGATACCTATAGCATTCAACAAATGTGAATTAAATAAATAAATTATTGATTAAACTTAACGTTAAATGTAGTTTGAAAAGTTCATAATATTCAAGCTAGGTCTTTAGTTTGTGGATCAGTTCTCGACTTTAGATTCGTTGGACGAAGCTTCATCATTATTGTATCATCTGAATTATCATTTGAGTCATTATTTTGATTTTGAAATATAGAGTACTTGAAGAGGCTTAAGAACAGAATTAATCAATACATGTATAATTAACGGATCGCTTGCTAATTATCATTTCACATATTCATTTACGCTTACCTTTCGGTTAATATGGTCTAGTTGTTTGGACTTTCGCGATCACATGGATAAACCTTATCTTTACTTTGCTAATGCTATTGAAGAACCAGAAACTTGAACGTACATTATGAAATCTGAATTTTGAAAAGAGACGGGGGTTTAAAATCCTTGATTTAAAATGTATATATGTTGTGCGTTAACTATAATTTTGCGTCAGATGCCGACTGGCCTAAATTATAGGCCTATTTTGGGCTGATTTTATAATGCCTTAAGAAGGTTTGGCCAGCATTAGTCATTTGACGCATGTCAACTGTCATTTGACTCAAATCGACATCTGACGCACAAAAATTATAGAAATAATCGAAAATTCCAGAAATTACGTAATTAAATGATCACATTGATTTTGCCATATATTTATATATTACGTGGACGCGCATTCCCCAAAAGATTATCTTTTTCCCACGACGAACTACTATTTCAATAAGAATAAAAAATTAAAAAATAATGTTTAGTAATATCTTTATTTTATTCGACACATACGAATTTTTTCTTTTAACCTGTCTGAAACGGTATATAGTAAGGTATTTTGATGGTATATAGTGTATTTATAAGCTTCTTATAATATACCTTGCAGTTATTATTCTTGAAGATATTATTTTTTAAGGTGAGAATGCGCTGTCTTTAGACGGTTTTAATGATACAACTCACAGTCAATATTCGTATCGAGTAGTT
>CAJVPQ010003123.1:0-11863 GCA_910591825.1 Funneliformis caledonium
CTTTGTAGTTAGTTTCATTATTATTTATTTATTTATTTTAAGAGATTTATATTTTTTAGTTTAACTATTGGAAATTTCCAGAAAAAAAAATTATAGATAAGAGCACAAATGAAACTGGATGTTCTTTTTTTCGTCCCAAATTTGTATTTGTATTTGTTTTTCTAGTTATATTAGGAATGTAAAAAAAACTATTATTACCCCCCTTCCAAATATACTATCCCCCAAAAAACATGACAATTATATTAATTTTTCCATTGATAATGAGGGTACTTCTAGCGAAATATACAGTATATCTACCTACGTATACTATGGAGACGCTTTAATTAAATATTATGCAACTTGGTAAATTTTTTTCATCAAATATTTTCTCAATTTGATATCCTATGAGAATAAAGAAATTTGAATGATTTCAGTTCAGAAGGAAGTAGGATTTTATATTACTTTCATCAATTTGCATAGTACAAATTTTTTATCCTTTAATAATTTTTAAGGAGTTAGGTTTAATAATCGCGTAGAAAATTTATTGATACAATAATTAAAAACCTTTTTCTATTGCAGCAAGCAAAATATTATCCATGCTAAGTAATAATCGTATAAGATCTTTTATGTTTGTCCAGAAATTTATTTTTATAATTTTTTTTTTTAGCGTGAACATTTGCATGTCATTGAGCATTTCTGATAGTAAAATTTTATGGTTCCTTTCCAAGTGAAAAAAGAAGCTTTAGAAATATATAAATTTATTAGCATAAAAGAATCACACATTGATTTCTTTCAATGCGCAGTAATATTACCGTTCTTTTCGAAATTTATTAGTTTTGCAATCATATTTAAAAGTGTAAACACGTCGTCGCAATATGATTTTATACTTTTTGAATAATAAAACATAATGATTGAAGGGTCTACATTGATTTTATTTTCGATTAAGGAGTCATAAAGCATAAAGCTTTTACATAAGATAGGTTTGGATCTGATTAAACAATGCATATCCGTCTCGCGAGATGAAATAAAGGACCATAATCAGGACAAACCCAACCCACAAATCAGAACACCTCAGCAAGATGTAATTGACTTTACCTGACCATCGGGTTTTTCAATTGATCCGCCCTGACCGGAACTGAAATTTTTGAGAAAATGTTCTACCTTGAAAATATCATCCAGTTTATTTATTGAAAGAAAGTTTGAAATACTATCGTTTGCTATTAATTTATGTACCCAAACTTTATACCTTCACTATTATCACATCCGAAATCGATGAATGCCTTAATAATTTATATGACTCGATCTCATTGCTAGTTTTAGTTTTTACGTATCGCTTCGTTTAAAACTTTGACGTAACCGATTGTTTTAAATTTGTTGTGAAATCCATACGATTTGTCAAAGATAGAAACATTGATGGCAGTGATTATATGGGCGGTTTACTATTTGATTTATTTGATTGTAATAGAAAGCGATCTATATAACCTCGAATGATTGAAACATTTATCAAATTCGAAATCATGTCTTATTATTTAAAATGCTTTTTCATATATTTTATTAGAAGATTAGTGATTGAGAAAGTATGAAATAATGAAATTAATACAAATGTATAATCTTAATTAATAAATAAATAAATGATAAAATAATTATGGATCGCAAAAAATTTAATCCGATGAGATATAATTTATACAACTAGTAATTACTTGATAAGATTATTGGAATAGGGTTTGCTTAACGACCCTAGTAAATTTTTTACATTGTTAACGAAGTAACGAAGTCTAATCATTACTATCATAAGCTGATTTAAACGGAGTAAATCGTGTTGATCAATCATATTTGAAACCATTGAATTAATTTTTTTTTTTTATTAATTTTATTCATCATCATCTATCAAAATTTTAAATTTTTTGATGATACCTAATTTATGATATTTTTCAATTATTCGCAAATTTTCATTTTTCGTGTCTAAACTATTTGAACAATAACGATTATTATTAATAATGATCAGCGAAAGCGGTGTCCGATTCGTCCAACTTGATAAAAATGATTCCAGTTCCTTTGAAAGCAATTCTGATTGTACGTTTTCCGCGTAATAAATCTTTAATTCATAAAACATTTTGGGTGAACATTTTGCGATAAGTTCTAATAATTCACTTTCATTAAAAAAGTCATTTCCATTACCGCACCAAACTTTTAAACTTTCCAATTGTTGACAATTAATGAGAATTTCTTCCAATGTTGACAAATCATCTATTAAAGTAGAAAGGATCCTAAGGTTTGGGCAAAATTTGGCTATAGCTAAATTTGAATAGACGTTATCGTCACCAATGTCAAATTCTATTAGATTCTTTCCATTTCTCTCCAAGAATTTGATTAGGTACTCATGATTTGGGTAACCGTACGGAAATTTTAAAATTCGCAAATGCGGAAAATCAACGTGTTGCAACTCTTTAAAATCCCCAAATGTATCTAAATAATAAAATGATAAGAAAAGTTCTTGTAAATTTTTAAAATCAGCGATAAATGATAAAGGTCCATAATTCTCTCCCCCGTAAATTCGTAATTTGATCAAGGTTTTTGAGTGATTTGTCAACGAAGGTATGATCTCGGTCCATTGATTGTCAAAACTTGTTTGTATTATTATTAAGGTTAAATGTTTTAGATTATTTTGCAACGAGATTAAATCTATTAATCCATTTGAGATCTCACATTTGACTTTTATAGTTAGTGATTGGATGTTATGACACGATTGGGATAGTTGATAAAAGAATTCGGGATAAACGCCTGAACTACACTTTAATACTGAAAGATTTTTTAAACATTCTAACGATCCCGGAAAGTGTATAAAGGAAGCGTTTGAAAGATTTTCAGTTGAATCACATTTCAATTCTTTTAAAGAAGGAATTTGTTTCATAAACATTTTTAATATTTCTTGTGATAACAAATATTTATGATATCTTAAGCCCCATGGTGTGCTACATTGATTTTTAAGAACATATTGAATCATTCGATCAATTTCATGAATTGAGAGGACTCTACAGTATGATGCGTAATTTAACAATGAGGATTGCCTCGAAATGTAAATTCCATTTTTACGTAATAGTTCTTTTGATTCGTTAGGGAGACACGTGGTCAGAGTGTTGAGAAATTGGTGCAACTTGTGCGGCTTGCATTTATAACCCCATACGTTTCTCCACAAAATACGAACGGAAACCTGACACCAAAGATGATTAACTAGTAAGCATGAATGTAAGGTAGCTTTATCCTCCAAATTTTCAAAAATTTCATTTAAACAATCGGTAGAAAATTGACGGAGCATTTTTTTTTTTTTTTTTTTTTTTAATTCAAATTTGGTTAATGGTTGTCTTTTTAAATTATTTGAATTATTTAAATGTTGTCATGTGGATTTGATTTTCCACTATTAAAATAAAATAAAATGTTGGATCGTCTATCCCCTAAACTAACCATAAAAGGTTTATCACCGACTGCCGAGACTATTTAATCTTTTAGAAATAATTGTAGGTAAATGAATAAACATGAAATTGGGTTAATTTTATTGATCAATTGTCAGACGACCGGGTAAATCAAAGAGTAGCCAACATGGATTGTACCCCAGATTTGTGTCACTTTTATTTTATTTTTTTTTTGTTGCTAAAAATTTCATTTTTCCATACCAAATAGGTCGATTCCTTTTTAAACCGATGGTTTTTGTTTACAACCATAAATAAAATGTGGTATGAAAATGGCAAGTTTGAACTTCCTTTTTTTAAAATAAAAAAAGTGAATTGATTTAAGGGATTATAAATTGTATGAGGTACAGAACGATATGGAAAGTAATATTTTTTTGACGTTACCACAAACTCTCTCTCTTTTCAAGAAATCAAAAACGTATTTTCTTCTGAATTGAAACCATTCGCTTGAGTTTATATTATTCAATCACGTTTTTAAAGAATTAATTCAATTGAGCAAATATTTGACGAAAAATTACAAATTTGATAGATTCATTGTCATCCCTTGATATTCCTCGTGATCCGCAAAATTCGGTGAGCCGGATATAGACGCTGGTTGTGCAAAATGGACGAAATAAAAAACAATAAGTTCTTGTTATAGTAATAATAACCCCTGAACACAAAATAAGATTCTCTTAATAGTTATAACGGGAAAACTAATTAATAATTTCATCAATCGGGATTTCCGCCGGAAAAATTGGATCGGTGCTAAATTTCTTCTATAGAGAAACTTCCTTGTCACGTGTAAAGATCAATTTCTGATTTATTAGATTATTAAAAAACTGGACAGCGAAAATATTTGGTTGAAGCGAACATTCAACAACTCGTGGCGTCATATACACTTCGCTATTCAGTAATTTTATCGACATTTTAGATTTATGGGGTATGAAATAGTACAATAGAATCACTAATATTATCGGGGGGACACTTTATTTTGGGAAAAGAAATTGAGGAGAATTCGAAGCGTGTCATAAATAGAATCATTCGGAATTTACGAATGATTACCGGAAATAATTAAATATATAAAAATAGTTATTCGTCGGAGAATATGTATATTAATTGGGTAAATCAAATTTGATTGGTTGAATTCGGGCTCCGCAGGAACCCGAATCACAATCAGCTAGCGGTGGTTCGGTGGCTATTCGGTTCGAAGTGCTGGATAAGTGATATCATCCGGTATCACGTAATTTAATCTTTTCTTTTTCTCACCACGAAATACTTTAAAATACGAATTTTTATAGTGTAGAATTAAAAATTAACAACTATAAATGGATTTTATGAAGCTTCTTTTAATTTTAATATATTGATTATCTAATGTTTTTAATAAAAGGCTTCACAATTAATGAATAAGGCATTACAAGAATATTTTCCAATACAAGCAAATAGGACAATTATTACAAATATTTAAAATTATGCAATTTTTAATTGCCTGATACACGATGATAACCTATTTAGTGCCTGAAACACGATTTACTATAGTCATAGTTAATTATAAAAAAATTACGGGAGGATATCGGAAAAATAAATTTTTTAAAATATGAGCCTCCTTTAAAAAAAATTAAAAACATAAATTTGATAATATTTCCAGTAATGCTCTTTGAAAATCAAGGATTTTTCAAATTCAGAACGTAACTACTCTGTTCAGAAGAAACACAATTATTTCCGTTGATTTTGGTCAAGTGTTGATCCAATATTTCGATCCCTTCATGATCATCTCTAATAACTAAAAATTCGAATTTCTTTGCTCTGTCTTTGGCAACTTCCCGAGCCAAGTCAAACCCTTTAAGAAATGATTTTAATTTTTCAATCGCATTTCTATCGAGGAGGTGTTTTTTTCATGTCAAAAATACTTTTTTATGCAATCTATTTTTTTCATCATCATCATCATCATCATCACTTTCATTGATGAAACAAAGTTTTCTAATTCTACTAATCTTTCGGGATTTGATTCTGATATCTTAAGCATCGTCTTTGCAATTAAAATACCAAAAAACCACCTCAGAACCGACAGCAATAACTGCCCAAATACCTAAACTTACAGCGCCAATAGATTGTAAATCGCAACAAGGCTACCCGCAGCGACAGCTCCACGATGTAACGGCATAGAGACCAAAGAAAAACAAATTTATGAAAGAAAACAAAAAATTAAGGAACTATTCGGGGTAAAATTCTAAATATAATAAGCCAAGAATTCAATTTTCCTTTTTTTTTTTTTTCTTATTGGGAAGACCAATTCCAACCGAATTGCGAACCATCCATGCTGCAATAGAACCAGCCGCTATACCAACTTCACCGAATCCTAACGCTTTTACTACCCCACAAATTGCAATGGGGCCCAAAATAGCTCCAGCAACAACTAAAGTGCCTGTTAATAAGTAATTTTTATGTTTAATAAAAAAAGTTTTCGGTACTTGGCGGATCGCGTATAAACCCGATGAGACTTTTATAAATGTTTTTAACGGAAATATCGGATAAATTTACCATTCTATTGTGAAGATTTTTTTTTTCCCCTTTACGGCTACTTATAATTAACTGCAAGTCTTTTTTGCCAACAGTGTTTGTAATTAATTGGATTATAAAAATATGACAATTGATATTATTATCATTGTTTATGGATCACATAATTTGAATAATAAATATTGTTTGATCTTTTGATTAAATATGTAATCTGTTCATGATGCAGAAGTTTAAAAATTTAAGGTTTATTTTTTAAAAGAAAATTATCATTTATCGCATATGCGATTTATCGCCAGTCTTTATATGCACGTGATATTCATATGATCATGACATTTTTCTCTCATATTTTAAAATATTTTAACATTCTCAAAGAACTTTAGTGTTATTTGCGCAACTCAACACTATACTCCTTTAGAAGTTTTACATATAACTATTATTTCAGTTCAGTTTATCTGTTGTTTATGCCACATTATTTTTTTTGATTTGGCTGTATTACATACGAATATTATTTCAAACACTTTGCACTTTGCATAAAATATGACCGAGGATATCTTAGACGAAAATGGTAATGTATTTTTTTCTCAGAGTTGTTTTTTAGGCGTTAGGTTTAGGGTTAGGGCTTAGGGTTAGAGCTTAGGCTTAGGTTAGGGATAGTGTTAGGGGATTAGAGTTTGGGGTTTAGAGTTTAGGGTTTAAGGTTAGGTTAAAGAATTTCAGTTTTAAAAATTCCCCCCCCCCGAAAAAGGGGGGACACGATGACCGCTGCGCTGATGGCGTTATGAATCAAGTGGTAAGGAATATTTAGATCATCGATACCATTCTTGCAAAATCCAAAGAAAAAACGTGGCGTGGCAAAGGGTGTTCACTAGGCACTGCACTAAGAGATTTAAATCAGCTTGTGAAACTCCTAAATTTAATGCAAAGGGTCAATGACAATATAGAAAATGTGGAGAAGTAGGACACTATCAAAGAGATTGCAAGGTACAATCGGATGGTCATTAGTTAGTTTTATGCGAAATGTTTGTATTGTATTATATTGCTTATATAATAAAAAAAAGATTGCAATTTATTGTATCAAATCTATAGTGATAAAAATAACTTATAGTACACATGATGATAATAACCACGTGATATGAGTGACATGCCATGGCGATGAAAATCCTTATATTAATTAATTTCGTATTATGATCGATAGTTTCGACGGGTTTTAATTGGTTTATTGTATCGCAATTTTAGAATATAAATCGAGGTTTTAAATTTGTAAGCACAGGAACTTGTTGAAGAATTAGAAGAATTATCTTATGAAGAAGATGATGATAGAGGTTGGAACCTGGGTTTATTTTTTATATTTCAAACTAACAAATTTTATCATCATATCGTCGCACATAAATGAATTTCATATTAATACTATCAAACATCAAAATAGATAAATCATTGTGCTGCATGAGAAGTTGTTTTTAGCTCATTCAAATTATTTCTGAAAGAAAACAACTTGTCCCTTTTTTACCATCAACTAGCTCACACCTTAATTTAAAATTTTGATTAACGGTTTTTTATTTAGTATTAATTTTGAGTAGCAAGCCAGGATCGAACTGATTTATCAAATCCGGTTCCAACCTATTGATGATGATTTTCAAATGAAGTTTAATGGGTGAAGAAGAAGATAGGGATATGTCATGAGTTTAAATTTTTTGATTTTTTTCTTATCTTTTATAAATATGATATTTAAAAGAAAATGACCTTTGATATATATACGATTTGTAAACAAAAATAATAAATTTTTAAATTTCAAAATTGTATTTTAATATCAGAAGGTGCCATCCGTCGAAACTTTTGCCACCCGTCGAAACTTTCGCGATTTTGCCTTTAATAAAAATATTTGACAAAAACTTTTGACGGGTTTCGATTTCGATGCCTGTCGAAACCTCCGGGTTTTGCCCGGCAACCTTATTCACGTGAATCACAATATTATGAAACCAGTCCAGTGGATAGAAAATAATATAAGTTTGGCGTCAATATAAACTCTCTTTTCAAGAAATTAGAACTTACTTCTTTCTGAACTAAATCCATTCAGCTTATGTTTATGATCGTTATTCTATTAAGCGTTAGAAATCATAATTCAATCGAACAAATATTTGACGAAAAGTTACTAAGTTGATTCATTGTTCCTATGAACATACCTCATGATTAACTGTGAGCTGAATATTGACTTTTGTTTATGCAAAATGAAAGAATAATTCTTGTTATTGTAATAATTATGCCATTTCAATATTTTTAAAGATTTCCCTAATAGAAATACAAATAATAATTGGTAAATAAATTAATTAATAGTACTGATAAACATTTCATCAATTTTCAATATTTTTTAGTCTTCAAGTCATGGATCAGAGTTAAATTCCTATAGAGAAAGGTGTTTATTATTTTTTACGCCGTTTTACTCACGTGAAAAGATCAATTTCTGATTTCTTAGATTGTTGAGAAACATACATTTAAAAAATACCTATTTTAATAAAGGAAAATATGTGTAAAATATTTAGTTAAAACAACAGATATTTACAAAGCGTTCCATCAAAGTTTTACGTAATTTTATTTATATTATAGATAGGTATCGTGATTAAAAGCTGAATGTTGAAATGAAAAACTGGTTGGTATCAGGTAAGGAATCTTGATAATTGGCGTCGAGAGCTTTCATGAAATAGAACCGATCAAACACACCACCAATATTATTATCGCGTTTGGAGACAGTAAAATATATATTTATAGAAAAATGAAGGAGCAATTGTAAACCAAGGCGTACATTTTATTACTATTGATTACCGGAAATAAGCTTACTGTATATCATATTTTAATCACCATCAGAGTAAATATTAGATTTTATTTAAATTCCTACATAACTTTCAAATTCTAAAATATAAACCTCCTTTAAAAAAACATATATGTAAATATTTGAAAATAATGTACATGTATGTTAAAATAGGAGGAGAACACCAGTAATACTTTTTGAAAATCAAAGATTATTCAAATTTAAAAAGTAATTTCCCTGTTCCGAAGAATTGAAATAATTTTAAAAAACGAATTTTAATCTTTCCACACAAACAATATTTAACATATATAATAACTGTACTTTCATCAACTATAATACCAAATGCAATAGCTTCAATTAATTCTTCCCAGATAGTTTCCTCTATTGAAATTGAAATAGCATATAACATTTCGCGTCCAGAAACATTATTTTCATAATTAATTGTACTAAAAGCTGATATTAATTGAGGACATCCAAGAATTCTACAAAGTTTTACAACTTCAGATAACTTGTTTAACGAAATATCATTTTCTGCTAGCCAAAAAATTATTTTCATTAAAGAACCAACATGATTTTGAGCCTTATCTATAGAATTATTTGAAACTCTAATAAATTCCGCCCTTGATATCTCAAGGTTTGTTGCATCAGTATGATCTTTTGTTGAAGTATGTTCTGATAAAGCAGAAGTTTTAAATTTTTTTGAACCTAATTTAAATCATTTTCGGTTATTAATGTAATTATAAATTAAATAAAGTAATAAAATAAAAATTATATTACCTTCTTTTCCAAATTTATTCAATTTTTTATAGCTTTTGCATAATGAGCAAAACAATAGATTTTTCGAACTATCCTATATGAGCCATTTGTAAATTTCTAACCATTCTTCTTGAAAACCTTCAGTCTTCTTTTTCGTTAAGAGGCGCGTCTTTTTCTTTTTAAAATTTAAATTTTTTTGTAGTTTTTTATTAATATTGGTATGAGTTTTTTCTAAATCCGAATCTATAACATTAACTCATTATCGTTAATTTCGTCCATATCTTCGTTAGAAATTTTTTTTTTAAAATATTGTTCGATAGACATTTTGCTCAAACAATCGAAAAAAATTTGATTATCAAATTTATCAAATGATAATTTATTTATGTCGAAATTTGCCGGTCGATCATAAAAATTTTCCGGAAAAAAATCCGTTACAAAAAAATTTTACCGGGGATTTTTTAAAAATTCCGGATTTTGCCGGAATTTAAAGTATTTGTATCATAATTCATTTAATTGGCACAACCTAAATGTGTGACAGATTACGCCGAAGATGTGACGCAGTGTCAATCAATTCGACTGTTCCTACTTATAGTGACAAACAAAATTGACGTGTGACAGCGCGTGTTACTTTGATTTTTTTTTTTACCCACACACTATCTTCTCAGTAGAGGCAAATATTCTCCTCTCTCAATCAAGACTTTCCTTTTCACTTTTACTATACAAAAGTGTCTAGTAACCCTTCTAACGCTCATATAAGTACCTTTAAAATTAAAGTTTTCAAAAGTTATACAACTAGTGATTCTTGAAACAGTATGAAAGACGATAATACTGAAAATATTCAACAGGTTTATCAATTATGCACCTGTTTTCTCTATCGATATTTTCTTTTTAAAACAGTCTATATGGAAAGCTGAGTTTTGGGGTGAACTTTATTTCGAAAAAAAATTTTTAGATTATTGATAATTTTGTATCATGTAGCTAGTTTACTTTATTTAATATAAATTTACAATGCATTTACAATAACAACTTATTCATTGTATTTATTTGTTCATTAAATTGCATTATTATTTTATAGATTTATTCATGGGATCTTTTACCAGATATTTTAAAGCCGGTGCTTCCATGCAATTATACTTATTTGATCCAAAACTTGTTATTCTATCGCCATACCAAACGCAAGAGAATTTTGAAGTTGAAAATTTTGAGCTAGATGCATTTATAGATGTATGCAATGAAGAAGAAGTATCTGGATAGGTTATAGCATTCGAATCCCATTCAAAAATCAAAATGCCAGAATCGAGAGATTTTAAATTGACAAAAAACTGAGTTCTTTTTCGAGAATTAAGGCATTGCATCCACAGTCATCAGGTCAAGACAAAGCAAGGAAAAAATCGTATGACTAAGCGTCCGCAGTCTTCTCGAGCGCGTGATATTGACTATCACGCAAACATTCATGTTCGATTGGAACGTCGGAACCTTATACATACCCATCCATTAGAAATTAACTTTACCCATAACCATGTAATCAATTCAGCTGAGTCGCTAAGTTTTCGCCGTGTCAAAGATGAAGTCAAAGAAAAACTTGTTGAGTTATTTAAGGATGGGCATTCGCCTACCTCCGCGTTGTTTACTTATGAAGATGAACTGTACTTTAATTGAAATAAATTTAACGAATTGAATCGAATTATCAACTATGAATTCAAATTTATCACAGGGACCCGTCTTTTGTGTACATTTCACGTCCTACAGGCATTTTGGAGGTGGCTTCATGACTCAAAACACAAAATTAAAAAGGAGGATCGAGCTCTTATAATGGAGAAGATGAAGAAATTCTTTACGCATCATCAAGTTTGGAGATGGATACGCATTACCGTGAATTTGCACAAACATTTTATTATTTTTATCCATTACTTCGGAACCACTTTGAAATCTTGTGGGAGCGTCGTCAATTTTGGGTAGTTTATTAAATGCTATTATAATTATTCTATAATGTATGACATTCTATACTGATAATTTTATTATATTTAGGCCCATTCTTTTCGTGTAGGACTGCCTATACGCGGAAATCATACTAACAATTATATCGAAAGAAGTTTCGGTATTTTGAAAGATATCATCTTCGCGAGGACGCAAGCATATAATTTAGTGCAAGTATTTCACTTTATAGTAACAAGCATGGAGATATTCTATGAGCGGAGCTACTTGGAATTGCACATAAACATCCTGGACACTTACGCATTGCAAAACGATTTTTATGCCCAGGTTGGTAGGGCCTGGTAAGACCAGTCTTAGACCGGTTAATAGGACCGGTCCTTGCGGTCCTCGGTCCATATTTTGAGGACCGGTCCGGACCGGTCTTTTA
>CAJVPQ010003124.1:0-11862 GCA_910591825.1 Funneliformis caledonium
TTGTTTTTATTTTGATTTCCTTTCTGAAACTATGCCAAGCTCTTTAGAAATACAAAGAAATTCTGTTAAGTCACTTTAGGACCAAAAAGTGCGTAATGCAAAGAAAATTTCTAATTGATTGTGTATTCCTTTACGCATATATAAATGATATATTAGTTTACTAAATAAAACTAAACAAAATTTCTATTGATTACTTTTCTGGCTGTCCAAGAAAATTGGCTTCAAAACAATACTATCATATTGAAAAAATTCTGCAACATAATCATTTTACTACAGCAAGCGAACTTAAGGAAAAATTGGAAGAAAAAGATCTCAACCTTGAAATTAGTAAATATATAATATGTCATGAGCTCAAAAATCTTAGATATATTTCTGTTCTTCTAAGAAAGGTTCCTCTTTTGACCTAAAAAGTGAAGGATTTTTGTTTATCTTAGATACGTGATCATTTGTGATACAATTAGAAAAAGATTTTCTGATGAAATAACACTTCAGATATTTAGAAATATCATGTATGCATAGTTTCATAATGCACAACCACTTACTCTTATGGTAAAGCATCCATTAAAGGTTCATGTTTAGGCAGCGATTAGTACTAAAGGAAAAATCAGCATTTATTTGTTTACTGAAAATTTGGATCATCATTTATATCAAAAAATCTTAAATGACTATCTGTATAACAATGCGGATATATTATACAGATATATTAGGTCTTCTAACAAGATAATAATCTAAAACACATCACACATGATATTTAGAGGACTTAAAAAAACATTTTTCAAGACGAGTTCTTTCTTGGCCTTTATACAACCCAAACTTGAATCCTATTGAAAATATATGAGCTATATTAAAGAAAAAGATAAAGAAAAAAATCAAGTATTTAGTAACAAAAAAAAACATTACCTGCGATGTATTCCTTAATATAATCTGGTAAAAATGAGATGATCTTGATGATGCTATGTTACTTCAGTATATTGAGAACATGCTAAGCCAGGTTAAAGCATGTATCAATGCAGAAGAAGAACACACCAAATATTAATTAATAATATAAAAGTTGTTGTTAGTATTATTCTTATAAATAATAAAAAAAATATACATTAAAATAAAGTTTGTATATACTATCAAAATATGTTTTCGCTATTCTTTTCGCTAGGGACTGTATATATCATGAATGATTTTCATAATTATTTAATTTTAGCCTGTATTATTAAAAGTTTAATTTGATAATAATTAATAAGATTTAAAATATTTTATTATTTCACTACAATATGAAGCCTAAATTTGAATCTTTAAATAAAAATTCTCAAAGAAATTTTAAGAAAGAAATTGGTTGAATATTTAAATTTAAAATTTTTTTTAATTTATATAAGTAATATTCATATGTAAATCATATAAATCAACTAAATATTAAAAAAAAAATTATATATTAGCACGAATAATATAAAAGTAATTAACTTTATATATATAAAGTAAAGTATTCATTTTTCTATACTAATAATAATAATAATATTCAAAGTTGCATTTTAAAATATCACGAATTTTATATTAATTACTAGAAAAATCAAATTCTGAGAATTTTTTTAAAAACACTTTAATGAATTAAAAGTTAAAATTAAAGATAGAAAATTTTAAAAGCTTATATTTTTTTTGTTATTCAGAATTTTTTTTTTTGTTCTAATTAATTTTATTTATTTTTAGTATTTATTTAATATATTATATATTTAATTAGCAAATAACATAGTAGTAATAGTCAATAGCAAAAATATCAAATGTATATTCTGCTATTGCTATTGATAATAATGGTAATTGTATATATAATTTTATCTGAAAAAATGATAATTTTGATCTAAAGATAATTTCAGTTAGTCTTTACAAATCAATTTTAACAAGCAATAAATTATTTTTTACATAAACTTGCTATAATTAATGCAATAAATGATACTTAAGCTTCAGGATGTATGCTGCATTTTTGCAATGATTGATGACTTAATATTCTAATTATTTTATTTTTAACATCTCTGATATTTAGGATTTTCTAATTGTTACAAAAAAATGCAAAATTAAAGTTTATGATTTCAGTATGCTTTTCTGCTTTCTTATAACATTTTGCTATTTGGTTACTTATTTTAACAATTACAATAGCAATTTATAATATATGTATACAATATATTAACTTTATTAAGAAAGTTAAGGAAGTAATTTTCTATATTAAGTGTAGCTTAGTAGCTTTTAATTTTTACCAAATTATTGAGTGAAAGGATTGCTATTTTTACTGATTTTATAAATAATACTTTAAAGAATTTTTAAATGTAATTGAAATAAATTTTTTTACTCCTTTACATGTGATCTATGAATCCACTTGTTAAAAAAATAATAAGAAGAACAATTTAAAAATCTTAAGAATGAACATATACTATCTCAAAGGTTATATTATTAATGAAGTCAGTCTTCTAAATAAAGAAAATAATTGAAAATTAAATGCAGTTCTTTGATTAGAATTAATTATTTGATATGATGTATTATAAAGAAAATTTTAATATTATAATCTACATACTTTAAAATGTGAAAATTTATAATATTGAATATAAAAATTCACATTAGATAAATTAATTCATATAATTCTTATTATCACATATATTCTTTTATAATAATTTTACAAATTAAAAATTATTTTTTAACTTATAGAAAAAATTTCTCATTCAAATTTTAAGAGAACGTTTGTTAGTGATAATCTATATATATTACTAAATAACTGTGTTTATTATGATCTTCATAAAAAGTGTGATCACCATCATTACAAATTTCACCATTATCACAACTAGACCTTGGAAAGATTATGTATTTCTATTTTATTTATTCATATTAAATTACTTTTTTTTATCTTATGTTATAATCTACTTATGATACTAATAATACTTTTTTTGTTCACTTCAGTAGAGAAGTTATATTCCCTTTATTATAGTATATTTACTATAACTTTCTTCTTTATAAACTTAATAAATTATTCTATTACTATACTATAAAAACTATTAGAGACTTAATATTCATATCCTATAAATAAAATATATAAAATATAATATTTCTGCTCTAGTGTATATGGATAATACCTTTTGACTTACTTATTTCAAAAAGAATTTATCAAAAATCACTAATATTACTAATAATTTTTTTGAGTATAATGATATACAAGTCAATTGGTCTAAATTGAAACTTTCGATTGATAAGTTATAAGCTGAACCCTTTATTATTTAATATAATGACAAAACTGAAATATTTCTTCTCATAATCCTAAAGATAGCATTAAATATTTAGGTATTTAAATTTTATTCTTTCCTAACAGAAGTTTTATAAAAGCTCTGAATAGTTTAGTATAATCCAAAGTTTATTTAATTCAAATCAGTTTAAATCAGTTTCAGATTGCATAAAAATTCAATCTGAAAATTTTTGTTCAGTTCAGATTTTTTTAGATTATAATTTTAATCTAAATCAAAAAAATCTGAACTGAATTGAAATTTCAAATTAATCTTAAAATTCTGTTTGAATATATGGGAAGTGATCAATAGAAAAGAGTAAAATCTAGAAATTTTAAGTAATTTTAGTTATTAAACCAGTTTTATTTACATAACCATGATTAGCAAAGTGAATTAAAAAAAAATTTTTGACTAAAAAGTGAATTTTTTCCTTTTCTACTGACCACCTCCTATATATAATTCTTGAAAAGAATTCATAATTTATATGTAAAACTCTTAAGAATCGCAAAATATTAAATTCTTAGCAAATTATAAATTTTTTGCAAAACTCTTAAAGAATCATAAAATTTTTAAAACTTTTTGAGAATCGCAATTCTTTTGTAAAATTCTCTTTGAGAATTACAAAGATATTGTGAAACTCTCAGTTAATTTTATACATACATTATTTTATTACAAGAAATTAGTCTTATCTTCAGTCTTTTTAATTAAATATTTTATCTTTATAGTGATTAAAGCATCTCTTTAAGTACCTGCTGTATATGAATTTTGATTATTATACTTCATTATAACAATCCAATTAATTTCTTAATTTTTGCATTTGATCATTAGAATTTAGATGTAGAATCAAGTTTACAATGTATTCTGATACTCAGAATCTTAATAGTCTAGCATTCTAACTTTAAAATTCTAATATATCCAAAATCTCAATAATCTATAATCCTAGTAGTTTTTAATTCTGAATTGACATAATCATGACTATCAAAATAACCTAATCTATTCTAATCTTAATTTAATATTATAATCGTCAAAACTCATATTTTACAAATTTTTGATGTTTATGAGTTCAATAGCTTTAACAAAAGCTGTACCTTCCTGAACCTTTTCTGTTACTTGTATTCAAGAGGATTTGTTTACAAATTAATTTTTATTTGTTTAAAAATCTTGTTTCCATTAAATTAATTTATTTCAAAACATCTGATTCTTTAATCTAAAATATCATATTTTGTTAGCTTTTATTTTTATTATTTAAGTATTATCATCTTCTAAATTCTTATTATTAATCATTTTTCAAAATTTCATCATATTGTTATAATATTATTTAGATCTTCAAATTTAGTATTAATGGTATTCTTTTGTAATCTTAATAATTCTTATTTTCTATTTATTCTTTATTGTTAAACCTTTCATTCAATTATTTTATTATTATTAGTTAAATTCAAATCTTCAGTAATTTTCTCTTTTTTATTTTTATAATTTTTCATTGTTCATATTATGGTATATTTCTTCAATTAATTCATTGTTCTTAAAACTTATCCTAATATTCTCAGATGTTATTATTTTTTACCTTTAGTTTTCTCTATTGTTGAACTCTCTGTTCAATTATTTTCTTAATATCTATAATATTTATAAATCATTAATATCTGTTATTTCTTTTTATCATACAAGTTTTCCTTAATTTTCAGTTAATTAATTAATTTTCTACTTTCATATTATAATGGATTAGTTTTCAATATTGACTTTAATATATAAAAAAGGTTTTTAATAGTGTAAGTATTTTATTAAAAGATGTTTTCTATTTATTTATAATTTTCAAATTTTATTATTTATAATTTAATAAATTTACTAAGAATTAGGGCAAACCTATTATTCTTTTCTATGTATTAAATTTAGTATAATATTTTTTATTTATTATTAAGGTAATAGGAGATTAAAATCTACCTTTTACATGGATTTTATTTTTTTAAAGTGCAATAGTTCTGCAATATCTAAATTATAAAAAAGTAGAATATAAAAATAAAATAAAAATCAAAAGAAATTACAGAAATCTTATATAGAACTAATTTAAGACTAAACTATAGAAAACTGATCCTGCACTTCTCTAAAATCAAAATATAATCTAAGCTAAGAAAATCACCTTTCAAACAAGAAAAAAAAATATAGTAAAGAAGGTGAGGCCACTACTACATCAAAAATTCAACCAATGGGATTTTATTTGAATCATAAAAAGTAAAAAAAAAAAAACTAAAAGAATGGGTTAAGGAATTAAATAAAATATTATAACTAGATATAGTAAAATTAGCAGCTTTATAATTGAGAGTAATGTTGAAAGATTTTTTAAAGTCATGAACTATTTGTAATGATTATTTCAAATTTTTGTATAGACTTAAAAATAAAATGCATAAAAGAAAAGTAAGCAGTTAAAGCTAAAAGCTGGAAGGTAAATTTATTATAAAAAAATTTAAAAAGGTATCTAGAATAATTCTTCTAATAAGAGCAAAAAAGAAGGAAGTATCATAATTTGAAAGCAACTAACAATTTAACTGATTAATTTCATAATCATATGCATTGGTAATATCTTTTAAATAGGATTTAAATTGTAGGTTAATCTTGTTCATTTCGTAATTGACAGTAAGACACATCTATATATAATAAAAGTAGTTGTATGTGACTTATATTAGGTTATGAAGGTAACTTCATAATCTGTTGGTAACTTCATAATATAGTGGTAGCTTTATAATCTACCGGTAACTTCATAGTCTGCTAATAACTTCATAATATAATGGTAGCTTCATAGTCTGCTGGTAACTTCATAATATAGTGATAACTTTATAGTCTGCTGATAACTTCATAATCTAATTATATAATCTGGTGGTAATTTCATAACCTAATATCACAATTTGATGGTGACTTCATAATCTACTTGATTTATTCTTTGGATAGCTTCTTTGCATTTATAGTATCATTTTAATCTTTTTTTGTATAATATGATGGTGATTTTATAGTCTAATGGTGACTGGTGATGCTTTAATTTAATGGAAAAATTATAATCTAATGGTGTCTGCTTTCTTCTTGTTTCTAATTCATTTAGATGATAAATTCTTTATTGCTGGTACTGGCTTTTCAGTTTTCTTTAAATGCCTGGTTTTATAATGAGGGTACTGACCCTTTATGCTAGTTTAGTTACCAGTTCTATGTTAAGAATGCGTGCCTATTTGGTTGCCTTTCTAGGATTGAAATGGTGTAAAAAAAAAATGACAGATAGCGTGGTTAATTTGTTACCTCTATTTTCAATGACAGCCTGTCATGCAAAATTTCAGTAATTTTGATTTGTTCAAAATTATCATGTGATATAAAAACCCTTAACAATGTTAAGAGATTTTTCAAAAATCTAATATATAATTATATGAGATTTTATTAGACTATTATTACAAAATGAATAAATATAATGTTTATCTTTTTATCTTATAAAGTATATTCATATTCCGTAAGTATTTCTATCATATTTTTTATCTTATCTTAATCGAATATAGAGTAAATATCAGGCATGGTAATATCTATGCGAGTATTATGTGTAAAAAATAGAGTTCAGGACGAGTCAAGTTTAAATCAAGTCAAGTTTATGTTTTTTTTGATTCGATGATTTGTGAGTCAAGCCAAATTCAAGTCGAGTTAAATATTTAACTTGACTCGATTTAAACTCGACTTGATTTGAGTTGATTTGAGTTGACTTGAACGATAAAAAAAATTGTTCAAGAAGAATGATAACAAATCGTTCAACTTGAACGATAAAAAAATCGTTCAAGAAGAATGATAACAAATCATTCGACTTGAACAATAAAAAAATCATTCAAGAAGAATGATAACAAATCGTTCGACTTAAACGATAAAAAAATCGTTCAAGAAGAACGATAACAAATCATTCAACTTGAACGATAAAAAATCATTTAAGAAGAACTATAACAAATCGTTCAACTTGAACAATAAAAAAATCGTTCAAGAAAAATGATAACAAATCGTTCAAGAAGAATGATAACAAATTGTTCAAGAAGAACGATAACAAATCATTCAAAAAGAATGATAACAAATCGTTCAAGAAGAATAATAACAAATCGTTCAACTTGAAAAATCATTTAAGAAGAACGATAACAAATCGTTCGACTTAGACGATAAAAAAATCATTTAAGAAGAATGATAACAAATTGTTCAACTTGAAAATCGTTCAAGAAGAACGATAATAAATCGTTTGACTTGAATTAGGGATGGATCAGTCCTGGTAAGACCGGTCTTAGACCGGTTAATAAGACCGGTCCTTGCAGTCCTCGGTCCATATTTTGAAGACCGGTCTGGACCGGTCTTTTATTATTTATACATATTATTTTAAATTTTATAAATACTAAATAGATTGTTTTATTTATAAAATATTACAAAATTAGAGTTGGATCGACCCAGTTTTCATCTCTCTTATAGAGCGGTCCAGTCCATAAGTCAGTCCTTGGACCTGTCATAATAGTTTACTGTAACGATAATGTCCGAAATGAAAATATCGGAATAACGAGATTAAGAAGGCGCAGGAATCGTTTCGTATGCAATTATTTTATTATACTTTTTTATTTAATTTATACAATTATTTTATTAAATTGATCATTTATATTTTTCTAGTATGTTCTAAACTGATCTTTGAACCAGTTTTATAAATCGGTCAGGTTCGAGAAAAAAACAAATCTTGGACCGAACTGGACCAGACTGGTAGGATCAAATGGTACAAGACTGGTCCTAGGACTGACTTATGGACCGGTCTGATCCAAAGAAAGATGAAAGACCGGTCTTTTTGGACTGGACCGGACTGGACCGGACTGATTCAACCCTAACTTGAATGATAAAAAAATCGTTCAAGAAGAACGATAATAAATCGTTCGACTTGAACAATAACAAATCATTTGACTTGAACGATAAAAAAATCGTTCGACTTGAATAATAAAAAAATCGTTCACTCCCCTTCTTTTTCCCCCCCCTCCCTGATCTTTTCATTTTTTTTTATTTTTTATTTTATTTTTTATTAATTAAATGTTTATAAGAATCAAGTTAAAATCGAGTCGAGTCAAATTGAGTCGAGTTTAAAATTTATATAACTCGAATCAAATCAAATCGAAAAATTTTATAAAATAAATTCGACTCGACTCAACTTGAAAAAAATGAGTTAAATAGAGTTGGTCTTTAAACTCGACTCGACTCAACTCATTCGGAACTCTAGTAATAGAAATAAAGTTTTTTCAGAGTATATTCTTAATTGGTTTGCATATCTTATACAATATCCTGATAAAAACCTGATATTGTTTTAATATTATGCTTACCTTCACGTTCTGGAAAAAAATATCTTGACAGATTTTATTGGAAAGGAAGTACTAAGGTCAGAATTATTCTTTGTGATATCAGATCTTGGGAAAGTATTGAAAAGATTTAATAGTTGCATATAAGCACGAAATCTTATCCTTTTAAATGAGGCCAGAATGGTCTCTGGAGAATGGTATAAGGCCAATAATCACTTAAAATCACTCATAACTGAACTATACATGACAATAGAATGCAAAGGGCTTGAGTCTAAATAATTAAAGACTTTGCAGGGTATATAGTTTTAAGTAATTATGATGCACTACTTCACATTGAAATAGGTGATGGATGTATTGTATGTCTAGATGTATCATCTCAAAAGGAAATATAGAATATTTTAAGCATTTAGGGAAAATTTTAGATAATCCAAATACACCTGGTATTTTCATGAATTATTTACTTAAATGTGACCTTTCGGATTGGATATCACAAAATATTTCTAATACAAAAATGAGAGCAGAAACAATGCAGGATCAACTTCCTAATCCTATTAGGTTTATAATCGATTATACTTCTTCATGGCCTGTTAAAAAAATTGATAGGCCATACTGTACAAATTTATATCAAGAATATATTGCTTGGTATGAAAATAATGGAGAAAAAACATTTGCTAATACTATTTTAAGAAAGAAGTTTTCACAAATTGGTATTGATAGAACACGTTCATTAGATAATGGAGTAAGAGTATATCAGTATATTCTTAATCGCTCCAAGATCATAGCCAAGCTCTGTGAATCTAGTTTAGGAGATATCAAAGAATTTTCTGACACACCTCAAGATGAGTTACCGGTTAATAAACCTGCAGATATACCCATATTCAATGTGTCAGAAATTATTCCCCCAAAAATAATTTCACCTTAACAAGAAAAGGATGTAATAGAACAATTGGAAGTCTCAATCATCTTAATATCTGGAATATTTGAGACTTCTAATCCATCTGAGACAGTAATTGATAAGCTTTCTAAATCTATCAAGCCTATCAGCAAAGTAGTGCATATGCTTTCAAAAGAAACAAGTGATAAGTATGATTATTCTAAGCCTATCAATGAAGTATCATCTGCCATACTTCTGTCAAAAACCTAGCGACGAGAAGAGCATCTTAGAAAAAAGGCAATCGAACTTGATGAGAATCCAGATGTCTTCATAAATATTACCAGAAAAGACAAGCTTGATTCCACTACATTCTATGATAAAATGGAAACTGATTCACGAATGTATGCTTGGGCTATAGAGACAGAGGATGATCCCAAAAAACATATGGACATGATAATACAAGAAAGATTAATAAGAGAAGAAATAATCCATCACTTTTTTAAGAGAGATGGGATTATATCCTCATGGCTTAATACTGATAAGAAATGGAAAAAAACAGTAAACTTACTTCAGAAAAATGGTATACTTTGGTAAAGAGCGAATAAGAAACCAGTTTATAAGAAAAGTGTTTGGGTAAGAGAGTCTTTATATTCTTTACACATAAGCGATATAAAATTCTAAATTATTATAATTTTATGGTTATGTATTTTTTTCGCATATCCTACTACTTGCAATTTTTAAATATATATAAAAGATATTCTAGCCAAAGCTTGTAGTCTCATAAAGAGTCTGCAATAAGTTATAATATTATTTTTACCCTACTGACTATGGGTAGTAAAATTATGAAATAAATTTTTCAAATTGAACTTTTTCAGATATAGAATAACCTAAGGGTTGCATATAATCTAGTAGTTACTTCACAAGCTATATCTATACAATCATGTTCGCAATTGTAACAAAGTACGTTGTAGAGCACAAACTCAGTAAAATTATGAGTGATAAAGAACTTAGTCAGCATACTCCAGAATTACTTGAACTTTGACAGATAAACTGAAAAGAGACAAAGGCCGTCAGCGCTTCCAAAAAGAGTATAATTTTAGCAGAAAGCAGGCATTTATATTAATCCCTGATTAGAGAATTTGTCAAAGTAGAAGTCGAGTATCCCCCAAAGAAGAAGAAGATGAAGCAGGAGAAGTTAATATATGCCAAGTATCTGACATCATCCCAGATGGAGAAACTATCAAAAGTATAGCCTAACGTATTATTTAAGATAATCTTGATGAAAAAAAAGTAAAGGCCATAGCCAAGGCTTTAACTATAACGTCCCTTAACCCTATCGTTATCACATTCTGTCTTAGTAGGCTCTGAAGAGAGTTGCGAAAACTTAATGCCCTAGAAAAAATAATCTCTGCTATATTAGATAACAAAACAACCTGCGCATCTAATAAGATTCAAAAGGAACGTAGGGTTCAATGTAAAAATAAAGGAATTGATTTTCCAAATCACTTTTCATTAGAATCTGTTAAAAAAAGATTAGATTTGTATGATGTGTCTAACATACCCGATATGCAAGCCCTAGCCGATGTAATAATCATACTCTGCATCTGTTCCACTGAAATTAAAGACTTACGTATTTCTAATGGAAGTGTAATTGGATATTCAAAAAATTGAGATTAGCAGAATAATCCTTGAGTATTTAGATCGTTAGAAAGAGATGAAGAGTGAGCTAAACTTCTTCTTACTTGGATTCAGGATGCAATTTCTTTTGGATAGTTGAGGGATCTAGAAGTGCTAGGAGTTAAATAGTTTAATACGTTTCTGAAAAAGGATAAATTTTTTCCTGAAATTGGTAAATCACTCCTCCTTAGCTATTTGCATAAATTAGGAGCAGTATTTGCAGTCATATCGAAAGATGCGAAGAATTTATCAGAAGCTATGACTATCACCAGTCAAGCCCTTCAATATTCGCCAAATAACCATTCCTTCCCAACGCAAAACTATACTATAGTCATTTTTGAAAAAGAGGACAGCCTTATGATCAGGCAATGGCATTCAAGCTTTTTGATGAAAACTAATCACATAGATGGGTTAGACCACATTTCTTAAATTTTATTTTTTCATTCATCTAAGATCTAGCATATATAAAATATCACAAAAATGACCAGAATGGAATTAACTGATCAAAAGCATTCATCTGATAGTATAGTTAGTAAGCAGGAACACAATGTGAAAGTGGGGGTTTAAGGACCGAAAGGTCCGTCCCCCACTGAAACATTGTGTGTATGGGCTCTCCAACCTCAGAAAGCATATTGATTTTTTATTATATATCAGAAAAAGCTTCTAACAGCTCTAGAATCTTAATTTCTATATCATCTTTTAGTTATATTTATTTAGTCATACGAAAAATCAATAT
>CAJVPQ010003125.1:0-11861 GCA_910591825.1 Funneliformis caledonium
TGTAAAAAACAACTACACAAAAATGGAGGCAAGTAATATTGTTACTGATGTAGTAGGAAAGGGAATATATCATGCCATATGTGTTCGTTCTTGAGCACATGATTATGTAATAACTCACCAAATTCCTTATTCCCGTCGAGGACATCATGCTAAAATATGGAGTTTTCTCTAGGATGAGAATATACTCCTTCAAGTAAAATCATATGTTCGGAAGCATAAGTGAGATATTACTCCATATATACTAATGGTACATATGAACGAAGTCATTTTACCAGGACTTGGATTTGTATCATCTCTGACTATACATATCAATATAGCAAGAAACTATTTAAAAGAATTAGGGTATACATACGCTAAGGTGAAGAAAGGAATGTATATAGACGGACATGAAAGGGAAGATATAATATCCTATAGAAAAATATTTTTAGAACGAATGAGTAAACTTGAAGATAGGATACCTATTATTTCAGGAGATAATTTGGAAAAGATAACTTGGCCAGACAATAATGCGCAACCACTTATCCTTGTCACACATGATGAGTGCATTTTTCAGCTTATGATGGAAGTCGAAGTCTTTGGATTCCTAATGGAGAACAGCCTTTAAGAAAAAAAGGTAATGGTTGTTCGATTTTTGTTAGTGATTTTCTAACTGAAGTTTGTGGCCGCCTTGCTCTTTCCGACGAAATGCAGTCACCAGATAGTTTTCCCAGAGAAGCCTGTGTCATTATGCATCTGGGAAAAAATAGTGATGGATGGTGAAAGGCTGAAGACTTAGTAAAACAGGTAGTTGAACGTGCTATACCCATATTTGAAGCACATTTTCCAGGATGCCAAGCCTTATTTGCTTTTGATAATGCATCAATTCATGCTGCTTTTTCACCAGATGCATTTGTTGCAAAACGTATGAACCTCAGTCCTGGTGAAAAACAGCTGAAGATGCATAGCACATATTTTGGTGATGGGATTCAATAGGACATGATTTTTTCATTAGATTATTATATTCCTAAGTTACGTGAACAGCCAAAAGGACTAAAACAAGTTTTAATAAAAAGGGATTGTGGCCAAACGAAGGATTAAAATTAGAAGAAGCACGAGAAGTAATGAGTCAGCAACCAGACTTTTTAGCACAAAAAGGATAATTAGAAGAGGCTATTATTGCAGTTGGACATCAAGTTATATTTTATCCTAAGTTTTATTGTGAGCTTAACTACATTGAGAACTTTTGGGATGCAGCAAAAAAATTTAGTCGGCTGAATTGTGATTACTCGTGGACAGGATTACAAAAAACGGTTTCATTGGCCCTTGCTTCTGTCTCACTTACAACTATCCGCTGGTATGCAAGAAAAGTGTTTCGTTATATGGATATGTATCGAAAAGGCTTAACAGGATAGGCAGCAGAATTTGCAGTTAAAAAGTATCATTCGCATCGTCAGATTCCTGATTCAGTTGATATCTAACAAATTAGGTTCTTTTGCATAGATTTATTTACACCAGCTAAAGGCAATAGAAAAGGGAAAAATTAGTGAATGCTTAATAAAATAATGTATTTTTTGAAACAATAAAGGCTTATGTTATGGTTTTGAAAAGAACATTTGCTATATGCAACGTTTGAATTGTTCGCCTTTACTAATGTAGAAACGATTTTGTTTTATTCTCTGTTTATTACATAACATGATCAAATATGGTCAGTGTTACGAAGTATAGTAAATCAGCCAATAAACAATGAGAATTATGATCACGTGTATCACGTGTAGAGCGGACAAAATATCTGATTTATTAGTAAAATGCCTTGACTTTAAATTGCTACTACTTCGCTAAAAATCATTTTATAAAAAATCTAACACTATAGTTTTGTTAAGCTTAAGCTACTCTATCATTCTATAGTTACATTTTGTATTTATCATTTTTTTTGAGTGAGGATTAGCAATTTGAATTTTGTTAAATTTATTTGTTAGGACTAAGTTGTATGCACTGTAATAAAAATAATAATAAAATCATATTACGAAAATAAAATAAATATACCTTCTTGCCCACTTCTGTCCTGCTGCCGCCTGCGTTCAAGAGTCCCTTTCTACGTCGGTCTTGGTTCGGTAAAATACTGCTCCTTCTGAGTTAACTCCTCGTTACCTATAATGGTTACGCGTTTAATAAAATAAAGAATATTAAAAGTTAATAAGTTTCTT
This sequence comes from Funneliformis caledonium, assembly GCA_910591825.1. NCBI lineage: Eukaryota > Fungi > Glomeromycota > Glomeromycetes > Glomerales > Glomeraceae > Funneliformis > Funneliformis caledonium. Next base: position 2,184 of record CAJVPQ010003125.1, read on the forward strand.
TTTAAAAACATTTTTTTTTAATTTTGTTTAGTCTTGAAATATGAGTTGTCGCGTGAAAAAAAAGTAAATTATTTAGAAACATGTAATATATAATAAAATTGTGATAAATTACATCTTACTACATACTATTTATTATTCAAATTGAGAATTAGAATTGACTTTGGAAATCATTTTTGAAAAATCTATCGAACAATCGTACCAAAATAAATATCTATTTTGTCATTACACATGAATTTATCATTCACCCGACACGGTCAAAATGAAAAAATTATGCGAGCAAGGTAAATATTGATGTATCATTTATTACTTTCAAATTTTGAATTTTAATTATTTTTTAGATGAAGTTAAACATTGCGAATTTTTAGCAAATGCAAAATAAACAAACAAACGATACTTGTAAGACGGTCAAGCAAGAATTGGAGGACATATCTAAAACTTTAACCTTCTTAGAGTTGTCTGGATCTACAATGTGGTATTCTGCTGTCGCACAACCCTAAGATATTATTTCAATTCCAATCCTTTATGATATCACCTAAAACGAGTCAACTATGGATAAAAAAGCCTTATCTTTTAAGAAAAGTCGCAATATTGTTTATAGTAAGAAAGAATTTAAAGAGATAAGAGAGAGTGATTACAATACGCCTTTTCTAAATAGAATTCATTAGATGATCCATTCATTACAAAGATGAGTATGATAATAGTGTGTCATAATAATTCATGAAGTAGATGTACTTTGCTTAAAAAATAGGGATCCTGCAAATGATCAGTAACTAATGTATCTGTCAATATCAAAAGGAATTGATAAACTGAAAGCGTACACGAAATCTTGTCACCGATTTCATTTATCGCCATAAGATTTATTTCTATTTGCAGAACATTCGAATAATCAAATATTGGATGAAAACTTAGGTTATGTGATATTAAAAGGTCTGAAAATTTAATACGTTTAGAAAAAGTAACAATTATATTATGAATAGTTCAGACAAACATATATCGTCTAATTACGTAATATGAATGTCAAGATAGTTTATGAGATGAATCAAGAACCAGATTTGTGACCTTGATTATCAAAACAGGTGAGATGCTATTATTTAGTCCACCATTAAAAAAAAATTAAATGAATATAAAAACTGTTATAACATAATTCATTTTGATATCTTGATGGATTTCACGATAAAGTTAGTTTTTCATACAAAAATTTCTTATAATAAATTTTTGGCAAATCATTATAAACCATACGATCGACTTATATATTATGTCATGGCTTCAAGTGAAATGCTGTTCAAATAGAAATATATTTGAGCAAACGAGAAAATCATTTCTGACAAAGGGTAATGTTTAAACGTGATACTTTTAGCACACTCAAATTCCACGATTGTCAGAAATTAGTATTGATTTATTTATTTTTTATCTGTTCTATATAATGTAAGCTTACCCAGCCCACATCATTTATAATATATGTGGTATTGGATTACATACATATATGCACCAAAATTATATCAAATTTTTTTGGTAACTGTGATTTATTTTATTATAGTAAACATAAATAAAATGCCATTGTGATACATAAAAGTGGTGTCATATAAGTGCACAAAAAAATTTTTACATTATAATGTGAAAAATTTGCCACAGCGATGTGATCTTGGAAAAGAACTTAGTGAAAGTCAAAGAGGAGGATTATTGCAGCAAAAAAGATAGGCCATACAAATACTAAGATTTCTGCAGTTATTAGCTCTCCTTCTTCTGTACGACATGTATAGGAAGCATATGAACTAAAAAAAACTTCCAAAGAAACAAATAGGTCAATCACAAATTCTTAACTAGTTAGAAACAAAAAAAACTGTTATCAATCCCTCTCACAAATACTTTTAAATGTTGCAAATAACAAAGAAAACTATTTCTAAATAAACTATTTACAATGAATTCGCAAGGTAATGACTCACATATTCCTCAGTTCAGTCCATTAATTTCTAAAAAAGTAAAAAAAATGTTTACTTTGAGCTCATACTTACGAAAATTGAACAGATGAAGATTTCAAAAAATCATTTGGTCAAACAAGTCTACTTACACATAATTTAGAACTTCAGGTTTTAGCGTATATGGTATGAACCTTCTGAAGAATTTCATAAAGACTGTATTGCAGCTACAGTTTAAAAAAAATTTAGTTACATGTTAGGGAGTATTCTATTGGGTTGGTATGGGTCCTTTGATCCCTTTGGTAGGTAGCATAACTGGAAATACACATCATGAAATTTTGGTTAATTATACGATTTTTATGGTTAAATTTTATGCAAAAAAAATCAAAAAAATTGTTTTTCAAGAGGATAATGCTGTTAAGCCTAATCATTACATTATTAGGATAACAAAGCTTATTTGCTAACCCTATAAAAAATTTTATCCATGATTTCTGTAAAAATTCCGTTAATTTGATACATTTACGGAAAAATAACTAAAAATCTAAGTAACTCAGGATAATTTCCATGTTTTTTAGAATATAAGTTCCGGGAATATGATACATTTATGGAAATAAAATGGAATTTTAAATCACGGAAAAATTTTTTAATAGGGTAATAGGGGTTTAAGTTATAAATTATAAAAGAAATAAATATGAATTTATTTAAGTTGAAGGTTAGGTCATCTTTATTAATGATTTATGTTTAAGAAAATAAATATTAGCAAAGATATAGTTTTTATGTTGTTAAGATTATACTTTATTAATTGTATAATAGAGACTTATTAGTTTGTCAAGGTAACAATATAGGATATTTATATAAAATATAATTATAAGGAAGAGATAACAAATATAATAAAGAAAATAAATATAATTATAATAATGAATATAGTCAATAAAATAATGATAAACATTATAATAAATATAATAAATATTACAAACAATGATAACTATAATAGTAGTGAAATTAGTGAAAATAATGATAACAATTTTTATAGTAATTATTGGTGACATTAGTTAGCCAGTCATTTAGTGGTGTAAACTAATTTTCTCTAATAACATGCTATTTATATTACAAGAGTCACATATTCCTTAATCAAAACTTTAAACATTGAATTACTTTCTTGACCAGTTCAGAGCTTTAATATAAATCTGATAGAAAATATTTGATTATATATCAAGATTAGAATTCATCAATGTGACTTTTAACTATTGAATATTATATAATTGAAAAAGTGAATTTTAGAGAAATGAGATACAGTACTTGTAAATTATTATCACAATTTGATCAAATTAATGTTGCATCAGATTTAAGCCATTTTTATAATAAATAGTAGTTTAATAAATATTAATCTAAAATTTTAATAATATAAAAAAAATAAAATTAATATGTTATTTATGTCATAATAATTTTTAAAAAATGCTAATAATTTTTATACTCTCTTTCTTAGATAAAGTTCTTCTAAGATTTTATCCAGGTATTTTGTATAAGTTAGAATAGTTTCTTTCTTTTTGCTATATTCACATATTTTTTAAAACAGAATAAATATCAGTTTCCTTATTTTTTAGGTTCATTTCTTTCAAACCTAATCTGATTAAATTTTAATAATATAGATATCACAATCATAATTATTATCATTAAATAGAAATTCTAAATTATCAGATTTAATAGATATGCTTATTTTTTCTAATGTTTCTCTAATCACTACTTGTATTGAAGTTTCAGTTAGTTTGATTTTTTCTCCTGATACCTACTATATTTAATACATTTTTTTTTGTGATTATTTCTTTTTGACATATAAATATCTTATTCATCATACATAATATTCATTACATATTAAAGTTAAATATTATTTTTAACTTTACTTAATAAAGCTTCAAATTCATCAAGTTCTTCATCTTTATATTCGTTTAATATTTAATCTAGGTCTTCTTTTTCATCTATAGCTCCTTTCTCAAAAAGAATATTAAATGTTATTCTTTTTGTTAAATAGATGATTGATGTAGTTTGTATACTAAAATTAAGATTCATTTTAATTTTTGATACTAATTTACTTCTAATAATAAGGTATTTTAAGAAGATTTAATCACTTGTAATTCTACTAAAATGAATATAATTTGTATATTTACTCTTGCATTAGTGATTTATTTTAATATTTCCATTAGCAGTAGTTACAAATAAATGTAAAGATTTATTAATTATTAGTTTTAATTTCTTTGCTAATTTATTCATGATGATACTAATAATTGCTTTAGTATAAATAATGGCTTCTATAGGATTATTTTTCATTCTAATATATGCTTTATAAGATTTTATCTTTTTTCTATTAATATTTTTTAGGAATTCTATAGAATTAATATTAGGTAATAATACTAAATGTCTCCTTAAAGCTTTTGTTAAATTTCTTCTTTAAGCTGATATTTGTAATCATTATTCCCAAGTTGTTGAGAATTGTTTTTGAAAAATGCTATTAGAAATATTATATAGTAGAAGGTTGTTAACTATCAATGGATTTCTAGTATTTTTTATTATTTTCAGTTTAAAGAAGGTTCTATTTCCATTTTTTTATGATTAATAATCTGAGTTCTAAGTTTTATTTCTTTTTAGGATTCTAAAGTCTATGCTATTTTTTTTTATTTCTCTTTAATATTTTTTCTGTAATAGTATATAGTCTTGATCATTTCTCTGCATATACTTCATACTTCTTCTTTCCTTCTTCTTCTATTTCATTATATTGATTAGATTAGTATCCCTTTGTTTTTCTTTTGTTTATTTTTTAATAAGCAATCTCTTATATAATGACTTTTCTTATTATACTGATAACAAGTAACTTGATTAAAATCAAAAAACTTCTTGTTTAATGTTATTAAATTCCTTAATAGCGCAGTTTTAAATTTTGAAATTTCTGCTTGAGCTACTAAAACATTTATAATATTTATATAATTTAAGGTAAGTTGCTCCATTTGTCTCATTAAAGTTTTAATTGCATTATTACTAGTAGGTTAGAAAGGTTCTTTTATATAATATAAATTTACTTCTACAGTTTTTGCTACTCTAATAGCAGTATTCAAATAATTTGAATCTTTTATCGCTACTTTTGTGATAAAACAGATTAACCCATTCAAAATAATCGAATTTAATAATTATCTAGTAAAGCATTTTTTGAACTTACTAATCTCTTAAGGTTAGCAAACCTGACACTGTAAGTTTCTACATTCTCATTTAATAGTTATTTAATATTAGATAGCTTATGATGCTATTTATTCTTTTATGTAGTAGTTGTAAAATATCGTTGAAATAAAGTTACAAAACTTATATCTCTATTACTATTATTATTACAATATACCTAATATATTTATAATATTATTAAACTATAGAGTAGCTGATCCTTTCAAATATCTAGTGAAAATGCTACATTTTCTAGAATTTGTCCAATTGTTAGCTATTGTTACTGCTGTTTCAAAATGCTTAAGCCATTCTTCTGAGTTTTTATTTTTATTTTCCTAATATAGTTATACTGCTATTATATTTAATTCTCTAGATAATTATACTGGTCTTGAGTTTCTTAATTCTTATATGATTGTATTGAATAAAAATCACATTTGCTGTATAATCGTTGATAATTATCTAATATTTAATATTTTATTTGTTCTTTGATAATTTCCTTAATTTTTTCTTTGCCTACTTCATTGTTCTTCTTGTTCTATTTCTCCAAAGGTTTCTTCTTTCTCCTTTAGAAATGGTAACACCAGTCTTCTATTATTTTCATCTATTATATTATCTATAAGTATTAAAATCAGATTTATATAAAATGAGGATTTTATTGAACTTTTAAAATTATTAGTATTTTAGGCAGATTTAATTATCCTAAGGATAATGTGATCAGAATTTGATCTAAGAATTTGAGGTTAATAAAAGTTATGCTATATATTAATTTTTTATTATTGAATCATAATTATTTGATAGGGCTAAATTATTAAGCTTTTCTATTATTTATTCAAAAAGAAGTATTATTTTTCCAGTATAAATTATAGTTCTGAACTCTGCACAAATTTAATTCTAAAAATATTTAAAGGTTAAAGATATATACTCTGGTATTAAGTGATAAATCAAATAGAAATAGTCAATTAATAGATTTTCTTACTTTCTACTATGCTATTTAATATGACCTTTTTGAAATTTATAGTAAAATTCCAAATTTATTCACAATTTAGAATTTCATTCCTGAATCATTTTTAATTATAATTTTTTCCTGATAGGAATCACCAAAACTGTTAAACTTAAATCAGATTAACAAAATAATGATTAAATTTAACTGAAACCTGTCCTAAAAAAGATTATACAATTATTTACTTTATATGGGTTCTTTGCTAAGAAAATGAGGTTCTCAGACCTTCTGACCGAAATCAAGATTTTTGCTTTGTATTAATATGTAATATATAAACTTTATTTGGTTAAATTTTATAGTATATTACCTTATTACCAGAATGATCAATTTGAGTTTGAAAATTTGTGTAACACTCAACCTTAAAATCTAAAAATATATTTGGAAATGATCGGCACTTATAATATGATGTTCATTGAACCCTAAATAAAGAAAATTTTTTTTAATTCTACTTAGGAACGAACTCTATTTCAGCTTGAAAAAGGCTAGGTAAGATCTTTTTTTTTTATTTATTTTTTGCTTTGGATTTGATTTTTAAGAATATTAAAATAATATTCTTTTATTTCTCGAATCACAGTCCCAACAATTTTTCAAAGGAGTTTGTTTTTCAAGAATGCCGGCTAGATAAATAAGAGGAGGTGTTGCTATTTTTAATTTTTTTAATTAAAAAATCATTTCTAACTCTAACTTTTCTAACTATTTGTAGGTTTGACTTTTTTTGGATAACTGAACTTTAAAGATAATTGGAAGGAACTGGATGCTTTTTTATTTTTTTTTTAATTCTACTTAGAAACAAATTTCATTTCAGTTTAGAAAAGCCTAAGTAAGATCTTTTTTTTATTTCTTTTTGCTTTGAATTTGACTTTTAAGAATATTAAATAATATTCTTTTATTTTTCGAATCACAGTCTCCAGCAATTTTTCAAAGGAGAGTTTGTTTTTCAGGAAAGCCAGCTAGATAAATGGGAAGGTGTTGCTATTTTTTAATTTTTTTAATTAAAAAATCATTTTTAACTCTAACTTCTCTAACTATTTGTAGAGTTGACTTTTTTTGGATAACTGGACTTTAAAGGTAATTGGAATGAACTGAATGCTTTTTTATTTTTTTAATTAAGTGTTTCTAACATTTTTTTCCTTATTTATAGGAACATTAGGTTATTTGGATAATAATTAGGGAGCAAATTATTTAATTATCTCATGTTTTGGAAACAGACTGAACTTCATTTTTATAAGGGATTTATATGAACTGTATTTCTTTATCGTTATGCAATGAGCTTGATATTAGAGTATTATGATTGATAAAAACGTTTACCAATTTCACAAAAAATTAACTAAAAGTTTTGGCATTTAAATTAAGATTTTTTATTTATTTTTTTTAATTATAATTAATTTGGTTTTTCATAATAAACATCTTTATAGGGCTTATCAACATATTGGCAAATTTTTGAATATAAGTAATTTTGTTATTCTTTCGTTAATAATGTAGTATCAATTAAATTGGAATTACCATTTTTATCAAAATTATTACTATTTAATAATTTAAAACAAGATTCATCTCTACCGGATTCTTTTGATACATATACTTTACCAATATCATTAGAACTAAAACGAAAATGATAGTATTGCTTTATATTAGAAAGAGGTGTAAAATGTTTCTTAAAAAATTCACTAAAATCGTACAAATTCCAATTTGCTCCATTATTATATAAAATTGTATCATTGCTCTCTGATGAACTATTTATGATATTTTTAACATCATTAATAATATTAACGATATGTTTCCAATATGCTTTCTTAACGTGACCAAAAAATGAGTTACATATAAATTTTATATGACTAAGAATTATAAAATTGACCATAATATCTTCATACCAACCAAGCATAACCAACCAAGACCAAAACCAAAGTGAAAGATTATTCTTATTTTGCCTAGAGCAATTATTACATGTAATATGTAAATGTTTTTTTCTACTTAAAGCAAATTTTTGAAGTGCATAATATATTATATTTATTGTTGTATTGGCACCTTTAGAAGTATCTTTTGGAAGTTCACCTTCTCTAATTATAAAATTTAATTAATGATTTTGTCCTTCTTCAGTTTTACAAACTCCAAAAAGATGCACAGAAAAAGCTGATTTAAAGTAAATAGAACTAACTTGCTATTGTGAATATGGTATAAAAACATTTTGCGTCTAGTCATAATATACATGTTCGATAGTTAAATCATTTTTACTCTTATCAATATTATCGTTATAATGCTGCCATTCTAATTTTACTTTTTTTGATGATTTTCATATTGAACTTGAACCTTTTCATATTCATTTACATCAGATTTTGCTACTTTTAATTTAGCCTTAAACTCTTCACATGTTTTGCAAAGATCACTTGCTGGTTGTTAAAACTTAAGATATAGTATTATTTCTCGTCAAAGTTTTTGGAAAGTATGATAAGAAATTATTTGATTTGATTTGTCATGTTCAGTATAATAATATTCTTTGTATTCATTATAAACAGAAGTATATGTTCAATCAGTAGGAAGGTAAATAAAGTATTGGAATCATTTCTATGTCGTAGTGAAGAGGGTAAACCATAAATACAACTATATTGAACTAAAAATTGTTTTAATAGAAATATAATATCAGAATTAATAAAAGCTCTATTATCCATCCGTTTTAGATATACATCCTACATTGCTATAAATATACTCACTTAATCCTTTTGTATGTAAATGATCTATTAAAGTACGAAGTAAATAATCATTAATTCCACACATTTTTAAAAATGCTAGCCTACATAAAGGTAAAGTAGTATTAAAACAATATTTATATTTTTGTAAACTTGAAGTAGTAAAATTATCAGATTTTTCATTTATTATCTTAAATGTTATAAGTTGAGTTTTAATAACTAATTCTAATTCTTTTTTTTCTAAATTTTTATATTCAATATATTATTCAAAAAAACATCTAAAACCAACCTTTTCATAACAAGTTCGCAAATCTTTTTATTTTTTTGAATGATGACATATACAATTTTGTTGGTCAAAAAATTGTGTTAAATTATGTACAGAATCTAATACTAGTTCATTGTCTTCATAATCATCTAAACCTAACTGAACTAAATTGTAAAATAGTCTCAAAGTTGCCATTTTTTTAAAAAAAATTATTTTTAATAAAAAATAAAATTAAAAGAAAGGTTTAAAAAAAGGTTAAAAAAAGTTAAAAATGCATTTTAATCATAAAAAAAAAAATTAATAATTAATACTATTTTAGTTATAGTGTATTCATATTTTAAGAATTAATTATTCTAAATTTCAATGCCAAGAATTTAATAATTGAACATGTTATTAAATTAGATTTTTTAATTGGTTTATTAATAAAGAATGTTTTAACTAAATATATTATACAGTATAAATTTTGTGTAATAATGTCTCAGAGGGTCATTTTTCTAGTAAAACTTATATAAAGTAAAATTAACCATAATTTTGATCACATTAAAAATTTATGTTTTAGCCAGCATTATAATTATTATCACATAATGTCGATCATCACAGATAAAAATAGAA
>CAJVPQ010003126.1:0-11859 GCA_910591825.1 Funneliformis caledonium
ATTTTTGAAATTCCATTTCAGTCATTATTGAAATTTATATAAAAAAAACTATTTTGTTTAATTTATTAAAAAATATCAGTACTTTACATGTAAAATTCATCAATCATCTAATTTTTGATTTATATGTTATACAAGCTTATAATTTTACGCGTGATCAATATTGGTATTGTACTTGAATTTTGAAAAATTTTAATGGGTGTTATTAATTAACTTTAAGAATTATGAGGGGTCAGATACTTATGACCACTTCTGTAAAGGGATTCAATATATAGTCATACCTCCATATAAGCACATATTTTATATACGCCCAACTGTGTGACTATATAGAGATACAACTGTATATAAACATAAACATTTTATTCCAGATTCTTCACAAAATAGAATATATTTATCAGGATATCTAATGGGAAAATATATTGAAATATATCAATTATAACGCTTGATTTATTATTGATTTTGAAAATTCATCCAAATATCCTACGTCTGATATTTGACACTTAGATAAATTCAATTATTCTCTAAAAATTTTTAAAGATTTTCACAATACAAGCGTTGATATGTAATTCATAAGATATTTAATTTTGATGGCTCATGTGAAACTTTCAATAAATGAAATAATAAGTGAGTATATAATAGAATTGATGAAAGATGATACACCTATATCAGCTAAAATAACGTTAGAGTTTCTTTGGCAAAATTATCAAGAAATTCTTAGTCATAAGAGATTTTTTTGAGTAAAAGATAACACTTTAATGTATTATTAGCTTAGAAAATGTAACATAATAATAAATAATAGCTTAATTAATAAAAATTTTTTAATTATATTTATGAGAAAGCAAGTCACATGAATTGATGCAATGTGTTATTGCATTATAGATTATTGCACCTGTGACATGCATATCTGACAATATCTAAAAAAAATATTTCTTTCTTTGATGCCATCTACAAGAGAAAAATACTATCTGATCTGAAAATAAGTCAAAAAAAATTTTAATAGTTATTCATTCTAAAGATCTATGATTAAAGGTATTTTTTGATCGATACTGATGAAGTCAAGGTGAAACAAATTTTTATATTATACATTATGTCTGTTAATCATAAGAGATCTACAAATTGCATATAAATATAAAATTAGCTTAGTTAAGATATGACCCTATTGTCACTGTGAAATTCTTCAACTTAGGGCAGTGTTGTGGTAAAACAACATCTGACTAGTATTGGTTAGACTGAAACAGTCTAGAACATGTCTAACAGTTCGTTTTCCATTATGTCTCAACTGGATCAGTTGTCTATCAGACATGTCTCACATAAAAATTTACCTGTCAGACTATCTGTATGTCTGAAGATCTGTGTCTGAACTTAAAAAAGATTTTTTGATTATCAGCTTGATAATAGTGGCTTATATCTTTATAAAAAAAACCTGTCATTTATTATTCTAAAATAATGTTTTTTTAAGTAACGAATGTTTAAAACAATATTTTTTTTAAAAAAAATTATTTGTTTTATTTTTTTTTATAAAAAACTTTTTTTATTAGTTGCAATACAAACTTTTTTCAATACCATAATTATCAGATTTATTAAATAATTATATTGTTAGAACTAAAAAAAGAATCAATCAAAGTAATCTTAAATTTATTGCAAATGTTGTATTGATGTATTAGGTGAAGAAGAAGGAAAAAAAAATATTTTCCAAATAAAACAGATAGAATTATACAACATTTGAAAAAGTGTACTCATTTTTTTGCAGCAACAATACCCAAAATAAGAATTGAAGTTTTTTTATTATCAAATAGTGCTTGTAATAATAATAATAAAAATCAATCAGCAAACAAATAATCATGTAAGTTTTTAATGCATTATATTTTTTTTTATATCTTTATATATTAATAACTAATTTAATTTCTTTTACAGCTTTACAACTAAGTAATACTGCTTCTACCTATTTTCTGATTTTTCTAGAAAAGTGATTATTCAGTCTTCTTCCTATAGACCACTTAATAATTTTATTGTTAGAACATTATCAAAAGAAGATAAAACACGATTTTACACATTATTAATTTGATTAACAGTTTCTTGTGGGTGGGCTTTACATTGGGTTAATAATCCTAAAGCAAAGTACTATTTTAATTTCTCAATCCTTTTCTCAAGCTTCCTGATCGTAAAACTCTTAGTAGAGATATTTTAACAGATACTATTTCTAAAGGAAATAAGGCTATGGAAATTACATTGAAAAAAGATCCAGTAGATATAATACTTACCTTTGATGGTTGGACAAATGTGAAGAATAAACAATTATTAGGAGTAGTTATAATGATATTGGAGGGAAGATCTTATGTATGAAAAGTATTTGATATTAGTTCAGAAAGAGAAACACATATTGAAGTAATGGAAAAAACAGAAGCTATGATTATTGCTTTAAAAGGAAAAGGTATTAAAGTATGTGTTATTGTAATAGATAGTGCAAGTGTATATACTGTGATCAGATAATTTAAATTTTAAATTACATGTATTTTTTTTAATAGATTTGCATTATTTTTAATATATTTATAAATGTTTAGACGATGATTAAGAATTTCAAATAGAAAAGTTATTTTTTTACCTTGCTTTACATACCAACTTAACCTCTGTATTGGTGAAATATTTAAAGAGTTAACAGATTTAAAAGTTTCAATAAATCATGTAATTAAAGTAACAACTTATTTTAGAAATTCTAATAATAAATTTTTCATAGCAAAATTACGTAAACAGTAAAAACAAAATTATGGTAAATATTATACATTAGTAGCTTCAGGTGAAACTCGATGGAATAGTTATTATGAAGTATATGCAAGTCTTTTGAGAATCTAAAAAGCTTTACAGATAAATTTTATGATATTAATTTAATGTAATTAATTATTAAATTTATTAAATTTTTTAAATTTTGTATTTTAAGATATTAGCAATTAATTATAAACCACTCCTTAATCAATTTTGACGAAAAACAGAAGAAAATCCTACTATTTTGCTTAAAATTTTTAAAATTATTGATTCATCTACATTTTGGACTAATCTAAATATAATTGTAGAAATATTATATTCTTATTGTAAATTACTTAATATTCTTCAACAAGATAAAGTATGATTATTTTAAGTTATTCATAGTCTTGCATATCTTATTCAATTTTGAAATAATTATGAAAATACTTGATATTATTTTGATTAGAAAAAAGATGGAATGTTTGAGAGCAACCACTTCTTTTATTATCATGTTTATTACATCTTGAATATTGAATGGAATAATTTAAGGACAATTTAGATATCAATTATATAACTTTTAATAAGTGGCTTATTTATTATTATCAAGCATAGTCTGAAAAGGAATCAACTTATATTTTATGTGAATTTGATGATTTTCATTTGAGAAAATATCCTTTTGATAATAATATATACAAGCAATTTAATGGTGATATTTGGAGATACTGGTATTATGCAAAAGATTTTACAAATGAATTAGATTTTGTTACTTGTAAGTTATTTGATATTTGTATGAATGCAGCCTCTATTAAGCATCTTTGAAGTTGTATGGGATTCTTACAATCAAATCAGAGAAATCAGTTAATGGTATTATTATTTATTTTATTTATTTAATATTGTATTTTATACTATATCATGTTTTAATATTAAAATATTATAATTTACTATTTTTTAATCATCAAAAGCTCTTAATATGAGCAAATTAAGAGTAGATATTACATGGAGTCATCATGCTAATTCTAATTCTTCTGCTCCAACTCTATTAAGTATTATAACTGATATTGAAAATCAAAAAAATTATGGTAAAAATTCTAATGAAAATCCTGATAATATTCTCGAAAATAAAGATGATGAAGAAGAAAAAGAATTAATTAATTTAGAAAAAGAATTTGGTGATTATTTACAAGGGTGGTCAAAAATGTTAGAAGAAGAAACTCTTAAATTTTAAAATAATGAAAATGATATATTTGAAGAATTAAATGAAGTAACAGTTAATGATATTATTCATCTTGCAATTGATCCTAATGCTAAATGAAATTTAGATTCTCTTTTTAAGGAATTAGAATTATCTTTTTAATTATAAATAAATAAATAATATCATTATGTTATTAAATATAATAATAATAATAAATAAATGATAATAAATAATTACAATAAATAATTTTTAATATAATATATAGATGTCTCAGACATGCACAAGTCTTTGTTCAAGGACTTGGACTGTTTCAGATATTCATCCAAGGACATATCCCAATCCCAGTCACAATACTAACTTGAGGTGGTTATGTTATCAAGTCTTTACTCAAAGTTTCTAACTACAGCTTACTGTGGTCAAAACGTTAAGATCTGCCTAACTCTTAACTTTATCGATTTTATGCATTAAACTTAAACAAATCTTATCAAGTATGAAGACTTGAAAGATAGGATTACGAATAATTTAATTAAAGAATTTAGATGATGAACTCAATTACAAATAATGTATAAGAATCACGTTAGATTATATGAAAACACGAAGAGGCAGAAAGATATAAGTTTTAAATGATTCCTTTATTAATATTAAAACTCATATTCGCAAGAGAATTTACTAATCTGCAAAAGAGTTAATTTACAACATAAACAAACAGTCTATCTATTTATATACAAAATTTCTTTTGTTACAGCGAACTAATTACTATGCTATAAATTAACTAATTTAGTAGAATAAAATATAAGTAAAATAAATATATTGAGAATAATAAAAATATAAAATAAAAATAACAATAAAATTTAGAATATTAAAAATAAGTATAATACTAAATATTCTTAGACTTCATTTAATTCATAAAATTAGGATTATTATCAGTATTTAAAAGATCTTTAGAATTACATAGATCCTCTGTATTTTCAGAATTTGTAGAATTCTCAGTATTTTCAGAATTCTGGATTAAGAAATTGTTATACTGCGTCATTCACGTGACTTCATTATGACTGGTTAATTACTCTATTAACACTATATAAATCCTGATATACTTGTAATCAAATAAAATGAATTTATATTTACTAGTATATAGTCTTACAAATCAGCTACAAATCTGCCTCTCTCAATCAAAGATTTTGGGATGTTCATTATGGCCAGAATTTAAGGAAAGAATATCATATTGCATATTTAACAGTGCAAAAGTTATCTAATAGACTTGAAGAACTTTCAAGTTGAGACCTAAAATATGGTAAAACAAGTCTGAAATATAGTGAAAAATGATAGTATTCCTGATAGAAAGAAATATTTTCAACTTGTAAAAGGAAAATAAATCCTCAGACTTGATGAAAAAGCCATTACATCAGCTAAAAAGTCTATTGATCTGTTAGAGAATAGATGCTAACATCTGGAAGATATTATTTCTGCTAAGGATAAAAAAATTGTTGCTCTTATTAATTAAATCCTTTTTAAAATGAAGCATAGTAAAATGACTATAGAATTAAAAATATATTCTAGTATTCATAAAAGAAAATTATGAGTAAAGAGGCGTAAAGGATCTAAATATTGATCTAGAAATTAGAAAAAAATATATATTTCATTTCACTCAATAGCTTTGAGAAAAAATTCTACTCATTAGTAAAAGGTATATCTTAGCTGATACATATCCTGTGTAGATATTTGCGAAGTACAGTTAGATTAAAAATAATAAATTTTTGTTCACATAAATGTTTGTTAATAATTTAATCATACTATGCCAGTTATTAACATATTGATGCACAATTCTAATTAGCTCATCTGTAATGCATAACCCATTAAATAAGCAGATATGTGTGAGATTTTTTCATATTATCTTTAGGCAGTCAAAATAACTCTGGGATACATATATTGAACTGATGTTATAATATCGTCTCTTAACAAAATAAGGGATGCTTTTCTCCTACACTTTTTTCAGATCAGTACATACATCTTTGAATATAGTTGTTGTACTTCTATCTAGAGAAAATGAATCTACTTTAAAAATTTTATCAGGCTTCAAAGCTTGAAATGTAATATTTTTACAATATGACTTTAGACTATTTGCAATTATCTAGAATGCTGATTTGAGTACATATATTTTAGCTCCTTGAGTTAGTAACTAATTAATAGTAAATTATCATACTTAATATAACATATCTTTTCTTTCTTTCTATTAAATATTTGATAAAACTTATTTTCTAATATAAGATTGAAAACCTCATTAGTTTTTTCTGAATTAATATAGCCACAGATTAATAAAGTAAAAGGCCATTAAGGAGTATTGGAATTGGCATTATATTTTTAAGTATTTTAATTTCGTTAATATGATATATAAACTTTTCAACTGGCTCAAGTTTCTTTATTTTATGTCGATCAATTACTAATAATATTCTAAAAATAATCTTGCAAATTTGCATAATAATCATCATAGAAAATTGTTAAGAAAATAATTCTTTCTAACCTAACTTGAAGAATTATTTAAGAATCTTTTTTCAATAAGTATGTGCTTAATATAGGAAAAAAAATCAACAGTATAGGAAACTTCGATAAGTTATATATATATCTTGCTTCTTGCAAATATCCTGCTTTTTTGATTACATATCTTTTGTATTTCTAAAGTTTTATTCTTTTAATAATATAGATTAATGTGATGATGATATTAGGGATTCTAAAATTTGAATGTAAGATGTAATTTCTCATTATATCTATCAAGTTGCATTCTATCTAAAAAATTTAGTCTATATGATGGAAGTTTTTGCTTAGCAAATCCTCAAAATATATCAGCATTGACACTTCTATAGTGGCATAACAGATACTATTCAAATTTTTTCATGATATATTTTAGTAGATACTCTCACTGATGTGCAACATTTTCACAAGACTAAAGATATACATCATGACTATTTATTTGACCAATTTTGCTGAAATATTAATCATTATGTTTTTTAGCATATTAATAGGTTTTAGTCAATTTATCATTAGCAATTTGAATGTAATGGACAAATCCAGTAGAGTGGTATTTTTACATAAATTCATCAGGTAAATACTCAATTTTATCTAGTTTCTCTATTACTTAAAGTTTCTTATATTTAAAAGGTCTTTTAGGATTTCATCTTATCAGATGAGTAGTTGATTTAATGAGTTTATTTACGAAATAATATAAGACTGATTGTGATGAATTCCTTCTAATAACAACTCTTTTGATTTTGTAAATACATAATAACCAGTATGAATCAGTTACTTGATGCCTGTGATTACCTTTCAACTCATCTAATTTTAATAGATATCTAACTGCTATACTCTTCTTTAACTTTATTTTTTTATGCCTTTCAATTGCTCATTTAGCTTTACTAGAAAGTTTTGATTCAACTTCTTTCAGAGTCATAACATGAGCTAGTGATATTTCAATAAGGTAAATTTTATTATTATTTATATAGTCAATATACTTTCTAAATATCTTTTTTTATAACTGTGATCATTTTTCTTCAGATAGTCATCTCTCTATAATATATTGAATCTTATTTATTAATTTCGCTAAATTTTTCTTGAATACTTTAATTAAAGCCAGGCTCTAGAAATTATAGAGATCAACTACACATATCAGAATATTATACTATTTTATTTCTTGTGAAAATGCTTCTCAGAATGAGATATTACTATCAGTTATTAATAATGCTGGCCATGTGAGTGAATTAGAGAGATCCTTGTATATATCTTTGATTACATTTCAGATTTCTAAACTACTTCTTGATGTTAATATATATTCATCCTTAAAATGTATTATCATATTTATAACTAGCAAACTATAAATAAATATCTTTCTACTATTTTGATCATTATGAGATAGAGCAAAATATCGTATTGGTGAACCTTATTTGAAATCTTAATTTTTGAAAAACTCATTTCAGCTTTACATAGTAATGATTGTTGATAGATTTTATAGTTATATTAGTATTTTAATCATTTTATAATATCTTATAATTGAAAAAAATATTCTTCTTTCTAACATACTTTATGTAATTTTTTGCATTAAGATGAAAATTAGGTATATTATAAAATAGAAGTCTATAGACTATACAAAGCTTTTCATCGAGATCTATCACAATTTAGGGTTGACTCATTCTTAAAATAGGAATATTATGATAATATTATAAATCAGAGCTGAATAATAGTATGTTTGATTTAGTATATTCATAGCTTTTAGATACAAATTAGGAGTTTCATAGTGAACTTCGAGATGAAATTTTTATTAATAAGAATAATGAGAAAAAAATTCAATCTCTTATAAAAAAGCTTGAGCAATATTATAGAATTATCTCATTTTAGAATAATAGTATTATAGCCTATGAGAAAGAAATAGAGAAATTTAAATCAGAAATATCTAATTTACGAAAACAGCTTAGGGTTTTATAACAAAATAAAAAATCAAAAATAAGGTTAGATCTATTTAAGATGTCTGAATCATAGAACTTGAAAATAAGATTGAAAATCTTAAAGCAAGAATCTGAATTCTTATAGATAAAAAATCTTAATAAATGCTTTAGTTATAGTAACAACTAATTTTATCGTAAATATTAATAAAGAATTAAAATGAATTAAAAATCATATTAGGGGAGTTGATACGCCTATGCAGAATCTTACTAATGTTATAAATGGTATTAGAGGCTCGTTAAATACTATTCAGGTTACTTTACAAAATATCACAACTGAGAGGAATCAATACTAGAACTTATCATACGCTGAACATGTTGTATTTTGATCATAGTAAATGACATTTATATAGATGTTAATTATTTAATTGATAAAATTTTATATAATTTTCACACTTTTTTGATTTTATGTATAAGCTAACTGTATGATATTATTAACATTTTTGAATTTCTGTCTTATGTAAAACATTCGCTCACTTCTCAAAAACATTTTTGTAAGATTTAAAAGTTAAATGGTTTAGTAGTTTTAAGAAGATCTCTTCAAACAAGTTGTTTATTTATGCTGATTTTAATATGTAAAAGTAATATAAACAATTTTAAAATAAAAAATATGTTATATTAATAAGAGATATTTAATTTTAATGATAATTTTTTGATTTTAAAAATTTTTTTATTAATTAAAAAAAAATAATACTAAATGAAAATTTTTTTTTTTACAGATATTTTATATTTTATTAAAATAGAATATTAATATAAAATATTAAATTTTTTTCAATAATCTCCTATAATATATAATTTTTAAATTAATAACATATATTATTTTTTTATTGTTTAATAATCTTTCTTATTTTTACATATTTTTTAGTATTTTATTAATATTGTTTGTTTAGCTCAATAGTGTTATTCAAAGAAAAATATAAATTACTTATCTTTAATAAAAGTTATTATTTCAGCCAAATTGTATTTAAATTCAAAGTATTTATTAAAAATTTCTCACCATAAAATTTTTATAATATAAAAATTCAATTTTTTGTATTTTACATAAAATCCAACTAAATAATACACTATACAACCTAAGAGAATATTTTTCCTCCCATAAAATTACATATATTTTTATTTTTAAAGTTGTATATTTGTATCTACTTGAAAGAAGATCTTGAAAAACTTATTTTTAAAGTAAAACTTCATATAAATGTAAAAAAAAAACTTTAAAAGAAAAATTAATGGTTAAAATTGATTGGACACATGATGATCTATTAATTTTTAATTAATATAAGTGATAAGTATAATATTTTACGATAGTTAACTATAAAGTAAAGTAACTCAATTATAATTACATAAAAAATTTTTTAATATGAAAATGATCTGTATGTAACATGTTTAGCATATATTATTACATAATTCAATTTAGCAAGTAAATAATTTTAGAAATTAGTTAAATGATAGTGAAAATCAAAATTTACAGTTACAATATTTGTTAGATGAATTCTAAACTTAGGTTGAAAGAATTATGTAAATATATATGAATATTTTAAATAATAAAATAGAAACACATAGAGAATATTGACAATTAGCTCAAAATAGGTAAGAGTGTATTAGTGAATTGTTATATGAAAATTTTGTCTACTGATCATTAGGATATTCAAATTGTTGAGCATAGAAGAACTGCATATAGATTAATAGTACACTATAATAATAATATAAAATACTAGAGAAGAAGGCATGCAGATTATGTTTGCTAAACACAAAATTAAAAGAGATAATATAAGAATTTACAAAATCAAGTTCAGGTTTGTGACCAAAATATTTTAAATTTGCAATAACAAATTTTGGTATTACAGAATAATCAACCTAATATATAATATATAAGAATAACAGGATATATTCTGTAAAGTTTAGTAAAAATTACGATAAAGATATTAACTATTTTATTAATAAATTCAGGAGGTATTTAATTACTTTTGAAAACAATTTGATAAATAATGCAGATAGGATCAGTATATTAGGTTTTTTTAAATTATACTTAAAAGGTAAAGCAATTAAATGGTTTGAAAAAGAGATAGTAAGTAAAAATTGGAAATTATTTAATATTATCTCTACTATAAATCGTATTTTGACACAATTACAAGGTGATAAATGAGCATGAATTGTAGAACATTTATTACTTATGGTAATAGCTGGATTTAATGCATAACTTGTAATGGTCAATACTGATGCTGGTGCTTTAATGATTTCTGACATACAGATTTCAATGAAGATTAGACGTCAATAGGAAGTAAGTTAATATCTAAAGTTATATGTGTACTAAATACAAATTTGTTAAATAGAATAATTGTATTAGCTGATATTACTTTTAGGTAATTAATTGATTACTTTAAAGAAAATTATCCTACAATTAGGCAATAGTATCAACAAGCATTATTTAATATAATAGTGCAAAAAAGTAATTCTGTAGGTTCTTATTATATTAAACTCAAGAAAATTGCAAGATATATTAATATAGGAGATGATGAATTCTACCATAAATTTCTTGAAAGACTTTCTTCAGATAATCAAATGGAGGTTTATCACATAGAACTTAATAAACCTATTGACAAAAACTTTTCATTTTTAAAAGAAATTCTAATAATATACAAATCCCTCTCAATTATATCTATTAGTTGAGATTGAGAAATTAAATTCTCAAATTGCATCTCTACAAGTGCAAATAACTTAATCGATACAGATACATTTACAAAGTGTTTTAAATTCTCTAGACAGTAGAACCTTAGACCATTTATATATACTTGCAGAACGTTTGACCTGCCTTCAAAATTTGTTTGACTCTAAAAACCTTTTAGCTCTTAATAATTACATTGAATTAATGAAAAAGTCCATTTCCCTCCGTTAGTTCTATTATAGTCAAAAAAAAAAAAAAAAAGTCCAATTCCCTCCCAAAAAACCAAAAAAAAAACTGAATACATTTTAAAAATGTTGAAGATTTTGGTAAAAATAAGTCAGTAATACATAAACTTACGTGACATTAAATAAAATACTAATTATATTAAATAAAGATGGCTTACATTACGTTATGAAAAAGTCCATTTCCCTCCGTTAGTTCTATTATAGTAAAAAAAAAAGTCCATTCCCTCCCAAAAAACCAAAAAAAAAACTGATATAGATTTTGAAAATGTTGAAGAAAGATTTTGGTAAAAATAAGTCAGTAATACATAAACTTACGCAACATTAAATAAAATGATAATTATATTAAATAATTATGACTTACATTATTGAATTAATTCTTCGTCATCGTTTTCGTCGTTGTATTCGTCGTCGTCTTCATCAGATTTATTATTATCATGTTCATGGTCAGAGGTGTTGAAGATATTTGAGGTGGTGGTTAAGGTGGTTGAGGTGGTTGAGGTGTCGCTCCAAGCATCATCATCATCAGTCTAAACAAAAAAA